>OY856411.1:1231473386-1231545886 GCA_963693085.1 Alisma plantago-aquatica
AGTGCAACCAAACACACAAAGAGGAACAGGAAAAGGTTGCTCGTTAGGTTATAACACAAACTAGGAAGTACAAACACTTCTATACAGCTACCGTGTCCGTGTCGGACACATTTTGGACACAAACATTTCCTAGACACGACCCAAAACGTTTTGGACATGGCTATGCTGTGTCCTATCCATTTTAATCATTTTTTGCAGTCCGAAGACAACCAAACACGACTCGAACACTACCTGGACACTTCGTGCAACAACTGCTCCAGTAGTAATAACCTATTTCAGAGTGTAAATTCTGGATGTGCAACCACTTCTAAGTGTTCTTGTGATTGAGAACATATACACAATGAGATCTAATCAAAATTACAAATAAAATGTCCAAATGCAAAATCCAAGATGAGTTCTATACTATGAGTCACATTTTGGTCTAATAAACTAATTAAATCAATGTTCATTCATTCTGAAAATCTAATGTAGTTACCTAAAACAATGCAACATGTTTATTTGTCGACTTCATATTGTTTGTACTACACATAAACACACCTTTGCATCCATATTCATATACTATTATACATACATGTACTATACACTTACATATGTATATATTAGAAAAAAATCCCTCATCAGCGCCGTGTCCGTGTCCTATATTTTAGAAAATTTCCTTGTCCCGTATCTGTGTCCATGTCTACAAATGCGTCCATGCTTCCTTGAACACAAATAAAGGGGTAGCCCCATGTAAGACAGAAGATGGCTGACGATAAATTAAAAAAAATTCAGTGAGAATAGCAATAGCCCAATATTTCTGTGGCACATACATCTGAAAGTTTGAACTACATCAAGTAAATGACGATTTTTGCGTTCAACAACCCCATTCTGTTGAGGTGTATGAGGATAAGTCGTTTGATGAATCATGCTAACAAAATTACAAAAATTAGAAACAACCTTTTGAACGTATTCTAGGGCATTATCAGTACGAAGAATCTTTATATGAGCATCACACTAAATCTTTATTAACTGATGAAACATTTTAATGACAGACAAAACTTCATCCCAAGATATAAGTATACCCAAGTCATGTGGGAGAAATCATCAATGAAAGACAGAAAATAACGATAACCATTATAACTTGGCTCTTTAACATGACCCCAAACATCACTATGAATAAGGTCAAAAGGACGCTTAGAGCGTTTTCACAGCGACTCGGAAAAGAAATGTGATGATGCTTGCCTAGTTGACATGATTGGCATTCTAACGACTTTTTTGATGCTAAGTCTAGAACAAGCTTTTGAAGAGACTGTAAGGACGGATGCCCATAACGACAATGCCATTGTAAGGGAGAGCAACTGAAAACGGTAGATGTGGTATATGGAATCTGGCAAACTGTGCGACCACCTTAAAAGAAGTAGAGATCACCTTTCGTAGATCCCCCACCAATCGTCTTCCAGCTCCTGGGATCATGTAACACACAGTCTCCAAATATTACCAAGCAGTATAAAGAATCAACCAGCTTAGCAACAAACATTAAGTTGAATGGAAAGTCTGGTACATAATGTACATACAAAGTCAAATTGGACGATGCTTGTACAATGCCACACACCTGAACTCGCCTGATAGACACATCAACAAGTGTCGTAGAAGAATGTGGGATATACGAGTCAGAAGAGGCATAGATCGTATACCCCGTCATATGTTGGGAGGCCCCAAAATCCACCACCCATGTAGAAGATGGATGAGAGGCAACAAGCAAAGTCCCATGTTACTTGTATCTGAAACCAGATTGACAAAGGAGCCAAGAGGAGCTTGCTGCGTAGCTTGAAGAAGACGACCATACTCCTCCTTGGAGATCGTGACATCTGATTGCACATGTTTAGAAGCTCTAGATACAAATGCTCCCGATGAAGTAGCCGTATAATGTGCAACACCAACGGGGTGTCAACCATGCTTAGAACAATATTTTTCTTCTGTATGTCCAAGTTTCCCACAGAAAGTACAGTGGTCTCTAGGGCGATTGCCTCTCCCCCGACCAACACCGCGTCCTGTTCCTTTTGCGGCAGCAACAAGAGAGGTATGATTCTCAGAGTGTTGCTCTCCCGGAATAGCAGACTAGACTCGAATGAGGATTACTGAATTCTAACAAAGGTTTCTTCAAGGCTTGGTAGTTTGTCTGTGGCAAGAATGACACTGCTGGCTGAAGCATAAACAAGATTTAAGCCGGAAAGAAACCTTGCTGTTACTAGATCATCTTGATCTTTGATCTTTCATGTGATCATTAGTCTTCAACGACTGGTAGAAACTAAGTTCTTGGGAAATGGATTGTATAGTGCCAAAATAATCCTGTATAGAGCGACTACTTTGTCTTTCTGCAAAGAGTCTATCATACACTATAAAGACAGAGAGCATTCTTCTCGTGAGAAAAGTGTTTCTTTACAGCTTCCCAGATTTGTTTGGCTGTAGAATAGAACATAAATCTGGAGGCAATCTGGGGTTCCATGCTACTCCATAACCAGGATTTCACTAGCCCGTTGTTTTTCTGCCAAGTAGGGTAGTCTTTGCTACTCTCATCAGGAGGTTCTGATTCAATAAGCGATGGAGTACATGAAGGATTGTGACTTCACCATCGTCTATCATCCAGGAAAGGTGAATGTCATAGCAGATGCTTTGAGTCGGAAACAGCTCAGGTGTGCAGTTGTTTTGTC
This sequence comes from Alisma plantago-aquatica, assembly GCA_963693085.1. Lineage (NCBI taxonomy): Eukaryota > Viridiplantae > Streptophyta > Magnoliopsida > Alismatales > Alismataceae > Alisma > Alisma plantago-aquatica. The sequence goes on from OY856411.1 coordinate 1,231,476,077, forward strand.
CAGTCAGTGGAAGAGTTTAGAAGATCTGGTGGAGTGGACTCCACAACCGTTAGAGGATCGAGTTCGATTGGCCAACATTCAAATACAGTCAGAATTGTTGGGTGAAATTGTAACAACACAGTTGGCCAGTGGGTTGTAGACGATCGTAGCGGAAGCAGTTGGCTTTTCATCTCCCGTCTTGAGATTGGATCAAGATAACAACAATAGACAGAACAAGTAGCACGCAGTGTCAAAGACGTAACACACCGTGTATGGAAACAACACGACGTGTTGAACACTGCTCATGTCGTGTTAGTTGGCAGAGGCAGAAATCAGGCTTTTCTGACTAATTTTGACACGCCGTGTTGGATTTAGGACACACCATGTCGGTTGATGATGATGGAAGGCAGAACTTTTGACTTATTTGCACACGCTATGTGGATAAGAGACACGCCGTGTCATGGATTGCCAAAAAGCTTCTGCGATTGTCACCACGCCGTTTCCCAGATTAGACACACAATGTAGCTTCAGAGGCGTAACCTTCGGCAGCTGTAACACACTGTGTCACATATGTAACACGCCGTGTAGCTTGGGATCTGTGTCGTCAGAGAAAATCCTGGACACTGCAACACGCCGTGTTTGGCGGCGGCTGACGTAGGTTTTGACGGGAATTAGCTCCGTCAAAGAGCAAAGAGGACTCCAAGAAGACGCATCGGAGAGAAGATGACCCCGGGAAGACGCGCCCGGGGGTGACGAGAATTAGCACTGTCACTAATCAGTTGAAGATGCGATTCTGACGCATCAACAACCCCTAAAGATTTAGGCACTCGTCCACGTACAAGGACTACATGGAGAGGAAAGGAGAAGAGAAGGAATGTACTCCTCTCTACGGGAGAGAACGAGGGTCTTCTCCTCCTCTCCTTCAAGCGACCACTGTGCCCTAACGAATCAGAGGACGACCAACCCGGTGAGGAATACCGGCGGTGGCTGCGGCGGTGATGGAAGGTGCAACGGGCGAGGGAGAAGGGAGAGAGGGGACGACGACTAGGGTTACAGCAGCCCGATGTGCTCTAATACCATGTCAATGGATTTGGGTCAAAGTGATACTCGATTAGAGTGGGTTCTCCCAGAATTATCTTCTCTCCGGTGCATCTTCTCACGGAGAAGGCGTTCCACTTCCGAGCGAATAAAATCAACAATAGAGGTGCTCGAATTAGCAGCAACAGGAGTCTGAGAACCACCCTCATACACTACATTGGCCCAAGCAGGTGTGTCATGTTTCTTCCAACACCTGTCCTTAGTGTGGTTGGAGCGACCACAGAAGTCATGGTACCGCTGGCCAACAATACTCCTAGAATTGCCTGGAGGTCCAGATGACGAACCACGTCTAAAGGAACCACGTCCTCTACCGGAGCCGGGTGGAGGGCAGTTCTCCTGAGACCGACCTCGATCCTATTCACGTTCACGCCCGGATTGGCAACAAGGGCACTAATGTCACTAGCGATTGAAGTCGGGGCAGATGAAGAAGCAGGCATGTGTTGAAACATACTCTCCGACGTCGGCAGCGGATCACTGGCAAGAATCTGATCAACCACTCCAACATACGACTCAGGAAGTCCACATAAGAACTGAACCACCTGAAGTTCCTGCCGTTGTCGTTGCATGGTGGCTAATTCAGGAGGATGAAGGTTCTCAAGTTCAGCCAAGATTCCTTTGAAGGAAGAAAAGTAATCAGCAATGTCGGGCCCAGAAATATGTAGACGAGTCAGTTGTTTGTTCAAGTCAAACACCTTCTTTGGATTCTTGCTTTGAGAATAAGTAATGGCCAGTTGATCCCACATTTCCTTGGCAGTCGGGAGGCGAAGAAGAGTGACACTGATCCGAGTTTCACTACTGTTGAGGATCCATGTCATCACAGTAGAATCATCTTTGACCCAATCATCGTAGGCCTTTATATCCTTGGACTCGGCAGTTATGGACGGAGCATGAGGGGGATCACGAATCAGATGAGAATGCTTGCCCTAGGATTTTGCGTAAATCTCCATGGAGCAAACCTAGTGTGGATAGTTGCGCCCATCCAGTTTCACGGTAGTCACATGTTGACGGAAATCGTCATGGGAGGAAGCCATGACAGAAACCGAGCCCAATACAATAACAACAGAGAACCGCCTAGATCCTCCTCCTAGGCGGCAGCAGACGCAAAAGAGACTGGATGTACCAGTTACATGAAGACTACGCCGAGGCGCAACAGAGAACCCGACGACTCAAAGGCCGACGCGGGCAGATAGACGAGACGACTGTGGGGGGTTTAAGGTGAACTCCTGGTGGTGGCGAACAACCCGACTAGCTGCTGCTAGCAGCCAGGCCGCAGGAGGGGCAGCCGGCGGCGGCAGTGGGAGCAGGGAGGGCAGGCGGCAGTGCCGGCGGCGGGGAGAGAGAGAGAGAGAAAGAGAGGTGGCCGCATGGAGAGGCGGCTAGGGTTCCTGCTCTGATACCGTCTTTCAAGGGTTTCAATTTCAAGAATCTTTGAGGACACAATGTGTGTCCCCTCATATATTTATATAAAAAGGTTAAGAGAACAATTACATGTAGGTCCATAAAGAATAAAGAAATAATAAGAGAAATAAAAATGACTAATATTTAACACATCCCTTCTATTATTCTTTTTACTACCCCTTTTTCGGAAGAGGTTTGCTTGCCTTTACTATAGGATGAGATATTTCTGACACGAACCAGAAGATTTTCTGGAGGCCTGGCACAGTGAGGGATAACAGGGGCATGCTAGTTTTTGCTGTCCAATCTCAATGAAGCAAACCCAAAAGCTGCCGTAGTTGTTGCCCACAAAATGAGAACCTCTATATATCCTATTACGAAGTTGATGACATCTATATACACAATCTTCTTTGGGGCGTCAGGAAGGCCCACCAGAGAATGATTCCTATCCAGAGAGAAGTCCGCTCCACTCGCAGATCGTTTAATCATTGGTTCCTTAATCCTTTCTGAAGCTAATGCGGTGGCTCGGACCTCCTTCCGGACCTTTTTTTGACTAGTAACCCCTTGCTTCTCCCTATGCGGGTGAGAGGCCTGATATCTCTGGACAGAATGGGTATACCATACTTCAGAACAATACAACGTGATATGTAAATAGCTTTTCCTTTCTTTTCACAGATAGACGTTTTAGTGGGCTGTCCCTCCCTTCGGTGTTGGGCAGTGGGCTTTCTTCCTCTTGTTTGGTCGTTTGTGTTCTCTTCTTCCTTTTTTTGGTTTTGAGGGTTGCGTTTCTTGCTGGACCATTTGTGTTTTTCCCGTTGACCCTTGGTTTTTAGTGGCTGGTGATCTGCATGCTATAAGCAGAGTTGTAATCCTTTTGAACGATTTTACCTGCATCAGGAGGGCTGGACGAATAGAAACACCTCATGACTTATTAAAAAAAAGGTTTATTCGCCGTTCTTAACTCCAGGTCCACCTCAGTACCTCTACAACCAATGTCACCAAAACATATAGCATGCAGCTTTTATGTTGTAAGTGCACATAAGAAGCAAAGCCTACCAGGGCCATTCAGTTTAACCAAACATGTGCTCCATGAGATAACCTCTTCTCTACTCGCCTATTTAATTCTCTTTGGAGCTTTGTTTTCTTCCATAGTTTAGCCCATTGTTTATTCAAATGCCCTGCTCATGTGGGCTTTATTCCATATAGAAAGCCCAAGCTTCTTTCCCTTTATTAAGGCCAAGTCTACATGCCTTCAGATAGTTTGTTTCTGAAATACACAATTTTGCCACATTCACCTTGTTCTCACTGCATAACATTTACTCCCGTATAACATGGCTGGCAAAATATTTACCCTTCCATCCTACCATTATTTTTTTTTTGTTTTTACTATTTAGAGTGAGAAGGAGTTAAGGGTCTCTATTTAGATATTTCCAAACTGAATGTATGGTTATTTTGAGTTTTTCTTGAACCATTTCTATATTTTTTTGGACCTTGTTTCTTAGCTTGTTGTCTCTTCTTCCACTTCAGCTTGATTGGCTATGAAGGGTTCTCTTAACGGGAATTCTGAAATGAGAACTCCTTTTTTTAAAAACTGTTTTAGTTTATTCTGGGTTGACTCTATTCAATGCTTTCTTTGTATCAATTTTATTCTTTTGTTAGACCACTGCTTACACTTATGTCCGCACTTCACTTATGCATAATTTCTTTTCCCGGGCCTTGCTCTTATTTCTATTTTCTCTTGGGCTATAAAACTATATCGGCTATCCTATTTGGATTCCATTTCTCTTATAATTGGTGACAGTTCTACTTTAGGCTGCTGTACTATCTACATGAGACTACAGAGTTACATGCGACTGCCTTCATTATGAAAATGGCATCTTTTCTAGGGAGTGTCACTATACTTTTTATTCTTGAGCAAGGCTTGGTCTATCCTGTCCTGGGAGTAATTAATTGAGATTTCTTTCATTGGTAGTTGAATGACTAGCCCCTCTTATGGGATTTTGATGAATCCCCTTTATTTGTCTTGGTGCATGTAGACTCCACTTTCTTTGGTAGTCAGCCTTGTCTAGCGGTGATAGCAATGGGATAAAATGTCACTACTCTTGTGGCACTACTACAAATAGTTATTTGATCTCTTTGTCATTAGGTTCTCTCTCATTTGTATATGAAGAGCTTCTAAGTACCTTCCAGACGTCACATAATTGACTTATAAAATGTGATCAGGAAGACCCACACTATTCATGCAGCTGCACTACCACTAGGCAGTCTACCTTGACGTCTATCTTTGTGTATGGAATGTGGATGCATGTATGCACTTGTACACATAGGTTGTGGCTGGGGCTTGCTGCCTGCTGCAAACTTTATGATATATTTTTCATCTGCTACTTCATATACGGAGTCAATTCTCATGTTCTCTCTATTAATTATAGAGAGGGGCACTCTATGACTGTGCCTGCTTATGGTGGAAGTATGCAAGGCTAGGATACTATCAAACCACAAATGCGTTGTCTCATTTTCCTACATCAATGGTAGCTAGCAATGAAGTTTCTTTAGGTGTGTGGTGAACTGCTGAAACTACGGAAATTCATTAATGGATTGCTTTTGAGGAAGAAATTCTCCCCTCAAATCACAATGCCACCTTGGCATTAACTTGATTGCATCTTATCATATTTATATCAATTTCACCATTGCTTCGTATGTACTTTTGACTTGTCATAATCTGGAAGCCAATTTAATTGAATCTTGCCTTAATGGTTATGCCTATTTGTTTTTCTTTTGAGTTTGATTGGCGCATTACCACGTATTACATGAATCACTCGCTGTTCACCAATTAAATGCAGGATATATATTATGGTGTACCAGATACAGATCTAGAGATATCCCGTCACCATGTTTCTAATTTCTTATCTGCACATTCAGCTTACAATCTGCTTCCTGATTCGGGAAAGGTCCTGTTACATCTCAAAGTCGGATTCCCAATTATATATTAAGATTTCTTTGTCGAGTGCTTTTGAATTTGACATATGTATCTGGTTTGCTTCTAGGTTATTGCCCTTGATGTTAAATTGCCTGTCAAGCAAGCATTTCACGTTCTCTATGAGCAGGTACCCATTAACCAAACTCATGATTATTGTTGTTTCTGGACTTTGATGTTTACTCACGCTTACCTAAGTTAAAGATAAGCATAATTGAAGCATAGGTTTGCCAGGACTTTCCTATATCCATCATAGTCACAAATTCGGGATTCGGCAATCATATGGCGAGGCTGAAAAATTTGACATCTTGGATATATGTGAAAAATTCAGATAAAAATTTAAAGATTCAGTCAACTTTTTGATTTTTTTGGGAAATTTCAGATATGTGTGTGTGTGTATTCGAATTTTACTTGGGAAAGAGCAAACAACAACTATATGCATATGTAAAAAAATATAGTGGGTTGAAGTTTATTTGGGACAGAAAGGCAAGCAGAAGGCTAGAGCAATAAACAAATATTTGCATTTCAAGTGCCACAGTGGTCAATTTCACCTTCAGTTGATCAAATCAAATGAAATAGAAGCAGAAGCCAAAAATCAGATGAAGGAAGTATAGACTTGAGCAAAAAATGAAATAGGGAGAAGTAGAGTAGGGTAAGGATGAATATGCAGAGGTGACATGACAAACTAACATTTCTTACTTTGATGTTTCCTGTTGTTATGCAAAAAAAAAAAAAAAAAAAAAACCAAGCAGCAGCCTCTCAGACTGTGATATGCGTCTGGGCTTGTACGTTAGGAGGGAAAGATATGTCAGAAGGAGAGGAAGAAAGTTGAGTAAAATATAGAAGAAATTTAGAGAAGGAGAATGCACTGACATGATGACTTATTAGGCTGGCCAATAACACGATGAGGCTGACCAAATTGCTCCCAGCGTACAGCCACGTGGTATTTAGAAGGTTAAATTTCTTGGATGTCTGAAAACGATGAGATTATAAAATAGTGAAAACAAAGAACCGGATAGAAGGTCGAAGATGGGAATGAAACAACGGAAAAAGAGAGGCAACATACCTGTAGCCTAATGGGGACCATTGCTGAGTTGCGGCCTTTCCCCGGAGATGCAGCCATTGCCATAGAAGAGAGCAGGCGCCACCCTGAAGGAGGAGGGCCGGCGCCACTATCACGGAGGAAATACGACGATGCTAGTGAAAGGCGACGAGAGTCAATGCCTTTGGTGAAAGGCGACGAGAGTTGGCGCCTCTAGTGAAAGGGGAGGAGAGCTGATGCTGCCTCCTTAAGCCTAGGAGAGCTGATTGTAGGAGGTTAATTTATGCAGTGATCATCAAACAAAAGGAGCGAAGGTTTAGGGCTCACGTGAGAGTCGCGTGTCGGGGGCTAGGGCAGAAGGGATCAAGGCGGTTTACTATTGGAAAACACACCACTTAAGTTTCTTTACTAGGGATTTATTATTCAAATAGATGGTGATGTTCAAGATGATGTTTGTCATTGTAGAAGGATGGTTGAAATGGAGAAGTGCAATGGGAGTAGTATGTAACTGGAAGATCCCTATAGCTGAAGATATCAATGTATAACCAAGCTGAATGTGACTGTAATGTTTATGCTGAGATGGATGTGTGGGAACATAAGAAATGATCAGTTCAAAAACGATCATATCAAGAACAAAGTGGGGGTGGCGAGTATTGAGGACAAGTTGCGTGAGGGATGTTTGAAATGGTATGGACATGTGCAATGTAGGGCAACTAATGTGTCTATTTGAAGCAATGCTATTGAGTCAAACACAATTCAAGGAAGAAGAGCTAGGCCTAAATTAAGATGGGAAAACATATAAAGAGTGTTTTGAATCTTTACATCTTGATCCGAGTATGACCCATAAATTGGAAAAGAAGGTTCCAAGTAGCTGACCCCAATATGGTTGGGATTGAGGTTTAGATGATGATGATAAATTGGAATCTATAGTTGTAGCGTCATTGCATGTGACTCTGAGCTAGGATTGGTTTTTGTCTGATGTTTCTATTTTGGCTCTATCTCTAGCCATGATTGAGGGTTTGCCCCCAAAATTGATTAAGAATCAAACTCATGATCTTAATCAAGTTATATCATTGAGTGTAGTGGATTAAATCCATGATATGTATCTATTGTATAGCCAAGTGTTGATCATTGTAGGTCCAAATTTATCATTCCTTATGGTGAATTGCCAATCCACCTAATTGCAAAGCTTGACATTTGAATGTGTCTTGCACTCAAATCTCGGTGAATCCAAGTTAATGAATCTTGGCAATATTATTTTTGAAAGGAAATATTGATTCGTCAATTACAATATGGAATCTACATAAAATTTTGAACACATATGCATACATTTCTAATGATATTGATAAAAACTTCTCATCCAATTGATCAAGACTATGGAAAACTGACGGTTTCGCATACCCTCTATACAATCGCTACTTTATCACACATCTTTGCATGATGGAGTCTTTCGACTAATACAATCTCAAAGAGGTAGAGAAATAGTTGGATTTTGTTATAGATGGATGATCATCTTCCTCTGTCCTAACAACTCCAAGACCTTGGGACTCATTCTCTCACAAGGAGAGGCAAAAACCCCAGAAAGAGCAAGTTCTCTCCCTTAAATGAAGAGAGTTTTCGATAACCTAAAATCCTTAGACTAGGGATATAGAAGGAGACAGGGGATGGAGGATCAGATGCAAGCTTGAAAGGAGAAAGATGGAAACAAGCCCCCAATATATCCCTCCCCTAAGGAGGAACAATTTCATTGGAAAAAGAACCTATGCTTAGTTTGTCCGCAGGCTTTTCTGAAGTAAATCTTGGCAATAATAGACTCCTATGCAGTTGAGATTTCATGGGATCCCAATCTGAATGAGGAAAATGAGACAATTGTTTTCCTATGGCAGAATTAACATGGTCCAATGATCCTTCAGTAAATGAGTTGTCACTATGAGACCATCTCCAATGATAAATGACTTTCAATCCATTACACTAGGTAATGGGGATTTGAACAACAAGCTGTATCTATCAACATGTCAACATGAAACAATTGAGTGAAGTCAATGTCATGATGTGCATGGAGACTTTTAAAATTTTCTGGGTTTAGAATTTTCTCAAATTATGTATCATTTTATAATTAGATATCTCAAAGTGAAAAGATTCTCATGCCGGATGCAAAATAGGTGTGCTACCTTTGGGATCTTTTAGGCCTTTCCGGGCTGTGCACAATGCACTTTAAGACCGCCAAAAGATGGAGTGGGCCTCATAACTCTTTTTTATTTGTCTTCCCAGACAAACCCTTTCTCAGACGTTGATTTGAGCTGGATAAAGAGGAGGAGCTTGATTCATGAGGGTCACGGGAAGGGGGGCATCAAGTCAAGTAAAAGCAACTTGCGTGTGCTGCAAGGAAGCATGGACACAAACACGATGATTTTAGAAACTATGGGGCACTAACACTGCACTAGACACGACAAACCAAATTATTTGTATATATATGTATATATGAGTGTATGTATATATAACAAATATAGTCACAAATTACAGAAAGTCAATCACATTCTCTAGTTAAAAAACATAGACTTGTGTGCGTGGAGTCATTTTTCACTTCAAACACTGAAGTTACGCGACTCATTTCCTAATTCAACTAACAAACACAAACAAAGAATACAATCAATACCACAATATATTCACATATAAATCAAGCCCATAGTGCAAATCACTATGAAATCATATCAACAATATATTCATAAACTCTATTTATAAACAAGACCCACAATTTGTAACCCACTTTTATTTGCCGAAATAATTTGAGGAGAAGGATACCATTCATGGAACATGAGGATGTTCTACTATTGGACATATTTTCATGGTGGTGAAGAAGGGGAAGTGAGCATTTGTGGAGCATGGGGAAGTAGAGGGGAAGACATGAAAGGAGAAGGAAGAAGAGGTTGGGCCAATTGGGAGGAGGAAAAGGAGGAAGAACAAGGACACTTCTAGAAGGCTGTTGTGGCCGTCCCATACTTGTGTTTGACACGGACATGCCGTGGACACATTTTCCGTGTGTCTGCCCTGTGTCCAGCTTGTTCATGGAGTGTCCAAGTTGGACACGTGTCCATGACGGCCACAACAGCCTCCAAGAAATGTCCGTGCTTCCGAGGCCATATGTAAGAAGATGCTTACAACTAATTATAACAAAGAAAGTTTCTGTCTCACTATCCAGGTACCCTACTAGTGTATAACCTTCGATTAGGTCTCTAGGATGGTGCCAACTAGACCTACTCCATGTGCTAATCTTCATTGCCTAAGAACATGTCACTTTGTTAGTCCAACACCCATGGAAGAACATGGAGGGGCATCAACCCCCAACATAAACACCTTTATTCATTAGACGATGTCCAAGCCCAACTTCATAGGAAAATGTCAAGACTTCTTTTTTCTCGAGTGATTTTATATTTCAAGAAATGTACAAAGTTCCCAATAAATATGCAAAGATTCTAAAAAGTCCAAAATTTTGAGTGCCATCTTTATAATTACCCACCATGGATAAGATGAGTACTCGGTTGAAAACAAGTTTGTTTCACTTCTCAAATTGGATTATTGTAAACCCTAACACTTCTCTCTATCTTGGAACCAATGTTTTTATTAGCGGGAAGCGGGAGGCATGCGGACAACAACTTGTGGCCGCTTGAGCACTAGGCGGGCGCTTTCTTAAAAAGCTGGTACCTAAATGCATATACAATTTTATAGAAAACTATACAAATCTATATGAATAATATATTTTTTAGGAACTTTTACTCATATATAAACCATGTAATGAGTGTAAAATTACTGAATTAACTCAATTATAACATACTCAATGTAGTAGTATATTAAATTAGTTATATAGAGCAGTAGCCGACGCCAATATGGTTGGGTTTGAGGTTTAGATAATGATATATACACTAGTGGTACATACTACACAGTACATGAATATATAGTAGTAGAAAGTACATGATATATACACTATACTTTATAGGTACATAAACATAGTACAGAATATACATTATACAGTAGTAGGCCGTACATGACATGTACATTAGACAGTTGTATAAATTACATACTACAAAGTACATCTACATAGACAGTACATTAGTTGAACACATTATAAAACAAGAGAAACAAACGTATGAATGTATAGGTAGCATAGATACGAGTATAATACATTAATATATATTAGTAATTCAGTACATAGCAGAGCAGCAGTGCATGCAGAAATGATAAATATGTAATAGGTGCAGCAGTTCGTTCTTAAAGATGTAACATGGGTGTAGCAGTACATACATACAGAGCATGTACGAAGTAGGAATGATTTTGATACATATATAACTCTATTAATAATTAGAAACACACACTTACCTTGATTAAAAAACATAAGTTATGTTTTAAAAAGCAGAATTGGTGTAGTATTGCACTCTGGTCAACTGTTGCACAATATTTAGATACATATTTAGTTGTTTAGGACAATAGTATTATATTAACATATTAAATAATGTTATACAATATCGATAGTCTAATATTACATACTAACAATTACATTACATTTCCATTTTGGGTCTAGGAGGTGGGCCTAGCTCCTGCTTTTTACTTAAGCGACCTCAGGCGGGCACCCAAAAGCTGTGCTCAAGCGGCCGCTTAAGCAGGCTGAGCGGGCCTGAAGCGGCCGCTTAAGCAGGCTGAGCGGGCCTGAAGCGGCCGCTTAATGGAGATCCGTGTAACTGCCGCCTAAAGCCGAATTTGAGCGGCCAGGGGTCTAAGCCGCCTGAGCAACCACTTTTCAAAACACTACTTGGAACAAACTTGGAACCCATTCTTAACGTCCCTACATTAGGATGAGAGCAAAATGTGAGATTGTTATTGAACAACGACGTGCTTTCAATCGAGGAGCATATACTTTTTCATGATTTTGTTTCACACACAAGGTTCACCTTCATGTTAGGGTTTGTACCGAAGGCTGGAAGACTGGAAAACTTCATCACCTCAAAGGTCTTTTCTACTCACCAACCGAGACGAAATCCATGATGCAACTCTTCCATGGGTTGATCCAGGCCTCATTGGCCACAAGTGGATCTCAAGCACCCTTTCAGGAACATAAATGGTTCAAGGGAAGAAGGGAGGTCCTCTAAGGAGGAATGGCACAACAAGTATGGTTGCTTGCAGTCATGTTGACTTGGAAGATTACTACTATGACAAGGTTTTGGTAGTAGGAGATAGAGCACGGAACATGACGTCAACTTTGAGTCAACTTCATTGCGTATGGAAGTGGAAGTTTGTGGAAACGTCGAGGAAACTTTGAAGAATTTTACAACTAAATTCAACGCAACTTCAACAAAGATCAAGCTATCAAATATTGATTTTCTGATGAAAATCAAAATACTTCATCAAATTTAAAGCCAAAAACACAATATATGTTTACGTATAGACACTCATATTGGTCTACATATGTAGAAAAATACACAGTTACATACAGTTGTCTCCAGGCTACAAAGTTCTTCAATATATAAAGTTTATGTCAATAAACAAATTACATTAAACTGTGTAAATCTATGGCAGATCTAGTGAAGAGGGGTAAATCTACTAATAGTAGCTTTGAATAATATTTGAAATTACCTTACCTCTACCTCCATTGCCTTTTCCACTCACATAGCAAACTCTACAATATAGCAAAAGAATGTCGCCAACTTCAACTATGTCGCCAACTTCAACTGATGTCGAGGAAGTTGGTGAATTTTTGAATGGACCTGATCCAACTTCATCGACAAATGGACTGATGTCGACGACAAGGCTTGAAATGTTGATGCTATTGTGGAATGGGGATTTTTGTGGATTCGTCATCGTCGACTATTGACACTGACAAAATTGGCGACATTTTGTCTAATGTCAACGACTTTCAATACCATGAGGTAGAGTCTTCAAGGCAAAGAGGAGCACTATCTAAGGAGGTAGACAATTGAGCTGCATGGTGTACATTTGAAGATATGGTACCGAGACAATCTCTTTTATGAAATTTTAACCTTTGATCTTCAATGATTGTTGTTGGGTTCGGTTGTTTGTTGGTGGTTGGGAGGCTTGGTCCTCCGCTGATGGAGGTCTTGGAGGTTGATGTTTTTTTTTGAGTGGTGCCGTTGAGTTTGTTGATGATCCGGTTGCTTGAGGTCGTTTTGCTTTTGAGGGCAGTGGTCAATTGGGATGGTTCTTGTGCAAGGGCCACTGATGTTAGGAGACTTTTTTCTTTTTAGTTTCTCTTGATGAACAATATAGGGGTGCGAGGTAGTTAGATAGACATGTTTTCTTTTTTAGGGATTCTTTTTTCATAGAGGAGGTTCTCCGTTGAGGTGGGGTGGCGTGATTGCGTGTTTAATTGTCCGGATGAGGATCTATTTTACTTTCTCTCTTTGTATCTCTAATGTTTGGTCTGCCTACTGGTGCTGGATAAATATCATTGAACCAACTTTAATTTAAAAAAAATGTTAGGGTTTGTACAACACTCGATGTGAATCTTCAAGAAAGACTTTCAAAAGACTCATGGCATGGTGAGATGAAGATATTGCTCAACTCTTTCCCGAGTTTGGTTTCCGTTACATGTGGATGTAATATATTATTATAGAGAGAATATTAATTGTATATTCGATGATCAAAAGGTGTACAATACAGTTTCTTATATAGGAGAAGAGAGGAGAGACTAAAACAGAGATGAACAATATGGGACTAAACTACTGAAGTAAAAACATAAGTGAGGCACATGCTAGGCACATGGCACTCAATAAAACATAACATATCTCTATACTCCCCCTCAAGCTGGAGCGTAGATGTCGAACATGCCCAACTTGTCCACTAGAGTCTGAAAACGAGCTTTTGGAAGAATTTCAGTGAAGATATCCGCTACTTGCTTTTCAGTGCTGAGATATGGAGTGCAAATGCGGCCAGAAAGAACTGTCTCACGAACAAAGTGACAGTTGACCTCAATATGTTTTGTCCTTTCATGAAATGTGGGGTTGCTCGCAATAAAAATGGAGGCCTTGTTGTCACAAAACATCGGTATAGGGCTGGAATAGGATATGTCGAACTCCTGGAGGAGACTCTGGACCCACAGAAGTTCACATGCAGTGTGAGCCATGGCTCGATATTCTGCCTCTGCACCAGATCTGACTACGATAGTTTGCTTTTTGCTTTGCCAGGTAACTAGATTGCCGCCCACAAATGTACAATAGCCCGATGTTGATTTATGATCAGAGCGACTTCTTGCATAGTTAGAGTCTGAAAAACCAGAGAGATTATAGTGGCCGTGCTTCTTATATAACAAGCCTCTGCCTGGAGAGCTTTTGAGATAGCGCAGGATGTGACATATAGCATCCCAATGACATTACTGTGGTTTATCAAGATACCTACTGATGAATCCTACAACGGTAGTGAGGTCAGCTCTTGTGACCGTAAGATAAATAAATAAGCTTGCCAACCAGCCTTCTGAACTGGTGGTGATCAACATAAGGAGGGGAGTTTTCATCGTCCCAATCCATATTTGGGTCAAGAGGGGTGTTGGCTGGTTTACAACCAAGCATACCAGTTTCCTGCAAGAGATCAAGTACATATTTTTGTTGAGAGAGACATCCCTAAAGATGATCTGGATACCTCGATGCCTAAGAAATATCTCAACTTTCGGAGATCTTTGATGACAAAATGCTTTTCTAAGTAGGTTTAAGTTGCCTGTATGCCCAAGGTATCACTGCCAGATAAAATAATATCGTCAACATAGACAGTAAAAATGACTAGCCCAACCCTTGTTTTGTGGATAAAAACCGAATGATCTGAGTGGGAACGACGAAAGCCAAAAGTAACTAAGATCTGACTGAGTTTGTCGAACCAAGCACGCATGCTCTGTTTGAGTCCGTAGATGGCTTTTTTTAGCTTACAGACCTTTGAGGCAGACTCCCCCTGAGCAACAAATCCCGGTGGTTGCTCCATGTAAACTTCCTCTTGTAGAGCTCCATAAAGAAATGCATTTTTAACATCCAACTGAAATAGGGGTCATTCTTTGTTGACAACAACAGAAATCAGAATGCGAACATAATTTAACCGTGCTATTGGAGAAAAGGTTTCAAAATAGTCGACACCATATGTTTGTGTATACCCCTTTGCCATAAGACGAGATTTCAGGCGCTCAATTGTACCGTCAGGTTGATACTTAATTGTGAAGACCCATCGACATCTAACAGTAGGGCATGAAGGAGGACGATCCACAAGTTCCTACGTCTTGCGATCACATAGAGCCTGCATTTCATGGTCCATCGCCTGTTTCCATGCAGGAATAAGAAGAGCTTCTGTAGCAGTCTTTGGAATAGTGACGACAGAAATTGTAGAAGTGAAGCATGCAAAACTATTATTCAGGTTAGCAGATGAGCAAAAATGACTAATAGGATGTTTGGTGCAGGAACGAACACCTTTGCGCTGACTGATAGGCCGGTGTAAGTCAGAAGTTAGCTCAGTGTTTGTATGATCATCCGCAGACGGAGAAATTGGTTGTGGAGGGGCCATGGAAGGAGTGCTTGTCTTGGTCCGTCGTTTGTATACTTGCAAAGGGCGGCCTTCAGGCAGGTCAGAAGATGGCAAAACCTCAACAACATCTGGCAGTGGCGTCGGTGCCAACATATCACTGGAGAGTGATGCCTCATCATCAGAGAAATATGGCATATGCTCAAAAAAAATCACATCCGCACTGACAAACCATTACTTTAGAACAGGATCAAAGCAGCGATAACCTTTCTGGGTTCTAGAATATCCCAAAAAGATGCATTTAATGGAGCTAGGATCAAGCTTTGTTATCCCTGGGTGTAGATTTTTGACAAAACAGGTACACCCAAAAATATGAGGGGGAACAGAGAACAGTTGAGCTTCAGGGAAGAAAATGGTGTAAGGTATGCGATTGTGTAAAACAGAGGATGGCATGTGATTGATAAGATAGCATGCTGTAGAAACAACTTTATGCCAGAATCGGTGAGGTATTTTATAATGAAGAAGTAGAGTGCGAGCAACCTCTAACAAGTGGCGATTTTTACGTTCAGCAATGCCATTCTGTTGTGGAGTGTAGGGGCAAGTAGTTTGATGGATGGTGCCATGAACAGAACAAAAAGATGTGACAGATTTTTGCATAAACTCAAGAGCATTATCGGTACGGAAAATCTTAATGGGTTTGTTGAACTGGGTCTGTATTTCAGAAAAGCAAACACTAATATTATCCAAATATGTGTTGCGATCCTTCAGTAAAAAAAGCCAAGTAGCAAGAGAATAATCATCAATAAAAGTCAGAAAGTATTTAACTCCCAAAGTGACTAGGAACAGAACATGGGCCCCAGATGTCCGCATGAACAATATCAAAAAGTGCTTTAGAATCAATTTCTTTTTTAGCGGGAAATACATATCGCGTTTGTTTACCCAACAGACAAGATGCACAAGTAAAAGTTTTTTCAGATAATGCTGGAAATAAATGTTTTCAGCTTTGTTGCAGAAGGATGACCAAGCCGGTAGTGCCATTGGAGTCTTGTGACTGATGTAGACAGAAGAGCAGACGCTGCGGGTGGTCCATCCAGATAGTAGAGTCTGTCTGGTCCTTCATGGCCCAAACCAATCCTTGTCTTCATGCGGAGATCCTTCAAAACACAACCAGAAGGATCAAATTTAATGGAGCACTGAAGTTGTTTTACAGTTTTACTGACAGATAGTAAATTAATAGGAAATTGCGGGATGTATAAAACAGATTGCAGGTGCAACTTTCGAGACAAGGGAATAGTGTCGATGCCGTGAACAAGAGTCTTAGAGCCATTTGCAATAGTGACAGACTGAATATTGGTGGTTTTAGTCAGAGCAGAAAATAAGTTGATGTCGCCAGCCATATGGACAGATGCACCAGAATCAACACACTATTTATTGTTACCAGCAGAAGGAGAGGCAAGCATGGTGGAGGAACCAACAGTAGATGTAGAGGGAAGTTGAGTAATGCGCTCTTGAAAAAATGTCTCGAACTCCGAGCGAAGCCACTCAGTAGACGACGTAGCAGATGGTTGATCAGATGCAGTATCAGTGGAGGTCTTTGTAGAAGCTTGGTTCGCCCAAGCCGGTTTACCGTGCTTGATCCAGCCCTGATCTTCGTTGTGATTATCACGACCACACCAGTTGCAGAAGCGAGGGCCAACAACTTGGCCTCGACTAAGAGTAGTAGAAGAACTGCGTCCACCAGTAGGAGACGGACGTCCTCTACGACCTCAGCCTCGACCTCGGCGACGTCCAAATTCAGTAGAGCAGGATGCTCAATGGCAGGGGTGGAGGTCATCGACGGAAGTCTTTGAACTCGTTTAAAGACGTCGCAGAGAGTAGATAGAGGGTCACTAGGCAAAATCTGATTGACCACGCCAGAGAAGGAAGCAGGAAGAGCAACCAGAAAATGGACCAATTGAAGTTTATTGCGCTGCTTTTGGACTTCTTTGATGTCGGCTTGTCAAGGGGTGATAAATTTCATACTCATTCCAGAGAGCAGAGCATTGGTTGTAGAAGTCCTCCACAGAAGTGTCAGAAGAAAACTCCTTCTTGGCCAAGGTTTTGAAAATTTCAAAAACACGCTTAGGATTCTGCTGATGAGAATAGACGTGAGATAGCTGATCCCACATGGCCTTAGCATCATGAAGGCACAACAAGGATTGACTGATCCACAACTCGGTGCTATTAAGAAGCTACGACATAACACCAGAATTGTCTTTGGACCATTGTGCATAGGTTTGCTTGCTTTTTTCATCCACAGTAGCAACAGGGGCAACAAGAGGATCAATAGTGAGGTGTGAATAACGGCCTTGTGCTTTGACGTATATAACAAATGACGCCGACCAGAGATGATAATTGGAGCCATCGAGTTTGACGGTGGTAAAACACAGGGAGTGGGGCGGCTCAACAGAGGCCATGGTGAGCAGAGACGGAGCAGCAAGAAAATGGGTGGCGCAACAACAGTAGTTAGCAGATAAGGAACCCGCTATGGGGCAGTAGAGCAGCACTGGAGATATGAAGCATCAGATCAGAAGAGACCCGCTATAGGCAGATTGAATGATAAAGGAACCTACACCGTCATGAGGAAGATCAAGATTTTGTCATGAGGCACATCCAGAAGAACCCAAAGAACTGGAGAGACTCTCAATGTGCAAGAGCTATGGCTGTCCGGAAAATGTCAAGCACGTAAAGAGATGGAGAAAGAAGAAAGGTATTAGAGCAGAGGGAGGGGTGTGAGGACAGCAGCAGGAGGGAGCGACGCCAGGGAGGTGGGAGGGGTGGTGGTGGCGGGTGGAGGCGACAGTTGTGGGGTTGGGTGGATAGGGTGCTGCGGCGGCGGGGGGGGGGGAGGTCTAGGGCATGGGGGTAGGGTGGGAATTTGCACGGAAGAAATCAGACCTACTCTTGATACCATGTAGAGAGAATAGGAATTGTATATTCAATGATAAAAAAGGTGTACAATACAGTTTCTTATATACGAGAAGAGAGGAGAGACTAAAACAGAGATGAAAAATATGGGACTAAACTACTGAAGTAAAAACATAAGTGAGGCACATGCTACGCACATGACACTCAGTAAAACATAACATATCTCTATAATTATGATTAATGACAAGCTAGAAGATGATTCCCTATCATCTAGAGGCACTAGCCAATGAGACCCCTTCTCGCTTTCTGAGCTGTGGCTGAAGTGCTGATATCTATGGTGAAACAAATTGAAAGAGCGTGCTTATCTAGATTTTAACGATGGTGTGGAACGGATCCCCCAGACACTTCTCGGCTTCTATATCTCCATCATAGGCCAATATACTAAACATCAATGTGATATGGCTTGTCTATAAGTTTTTTCTCTTTAAATTAATGGATCCTAGATTCCATGGCATCCCTTTAGTGCCTTAAAGCACTCGAGCCCTCCCTTGGTTCATCTTGCTGACAACTAGAATTCATGATTGTTGGTATTGGGGATGTTGGCAATACTCTATCACCACTCATGTTGACAAAGCCCAACTTTTCTTTATTTGGTGTCCTCTAGCAAACCTACAATGACTTTGAAAGCAGTATAAATTCTACCCGTTGTAGGGTTTAAGACGCAAAAGATGATTGGCAGGGAATACGAGGTGATGGCTTTTACTACCTCTAGACTCTACTATGATGTCACATACTGTACTGCTACGCTTGCCTCCACCTTGGCGTCTGTTTCTCTTTGGCATTAGTGTCTGAATATCCCTCTTCTGCAAAGTTGCATTCATTTGTTTCAGATATCTTGTGCCAGTAATGCCTACTTGAGAAACATCATAGATCATCGTTTCCACCACGACAAATGTCTCATAGTACAAGTCCTTTTTATTTGGTTCATTTTAACATTTGGGGTCCATGTCATGCATCGAAATTGCAATGGAGTTTGCTATTTATGAGATTTATTAAGGACTAATCCCGAGCTACATGGGCTTATCTTATGAAAGACTTTTTTGGAACTCCTAAATGTGTTTATTACTTCTACCAATAAGTATTGAATCAATTTTTGCATCCATGAAAAACATTCACACTGGCAACACGTTAGATTTTAAGCAATGTGGATTTCAATTTCTCTGTACCTCTCATGGAAACATACACCGAAACACTTGTCTATATACCAAAAAATTTCCACATACTTGGTGTTGCTTGCACCATTATGCTTGAAACACATCGAGAACATTCGTCTTTCTATACCTAAGAAAAGGGGAAACCCTCCCCTATATATAGGAGGTAATACATGGAAGCGGAAAAAAACCTTATGGGGCTATTATACTTAGGCCCATATTACATGAGACCTTAGTTATCAAGGCGACCGCCTAGGCGTCCTAGGCGCTAGGCAAGGCGCCTCAAACTAGGCACCCATCCTATTAAGGGCATTAAGTGGGCTTCAAGGCCTTTTAGGCCCAAATTAAGCCATTCAAAGGCTAAATTAGCATGAACCGAGTCTAGATTTGGTCAAGTTATATTATCTTGAATCATTTTATGGTTGAAATAGGTCTGATTTAGGCCAAATCAGGTTGAATTTTGGCAAATTAGGTCTGATCTGGGGGAAAACAAGTCTGATTTGGGCCAAATTGGTAAGTCCTCATAGTGTTGTTTGTTATATTTTTTCTACTTCCTCATATGTTTGTTTTCCTATTCTTTTTTATCCTTACTCCTGCATTTTATTCCTAAACCCTACTGCTGCCAATGTATTAGAAAGCGGGAAGCGGGAGGCGTGCGGACGGCACCTTGTAACTGATTAAGCGGTAGGCGGGCGATTAAGCGGGCGATTTTTGAAAAAGCGGGTGTCTAAATTTTATATATTTTTATACAAAATTACATGTATGTGTATGTAAAAAATATATTTATAAGGAACTTCTATACATATCTAATCAGCAAATCAGTAATTAACTAAGTATTCATCAATACTTACTATTAATCAGCATCTCTAATCACTAAAATCAGCAAGCAGATCAGTAATTCTATATAACAAACTATGAATTATTGAATTAAAGTAATCACTAAAGTAATACTAACCAGCAGTACCAATCATTAATCACTGAAAGCAGCAAAGAAATCAGTAAAACTAATCATGCATTACTAGTATAATAGAGCAATAGGATATTTACTTAGATGCATTACAACAGTACCCAATTATTACAGCTTACACACAAAGTATGCATTCTAAATTAGGACTAGCTATATCATAGAACATTTAATGTATACAAGTTTCGTATATTATAGTCAACACTACTTGGCTATGTAATTAATTAACGTTAGATGCTTACATTAGGATTTTTAAACAAAAGCGGGAAAAAAGCGGGCAAAAAACGGGGAAAAAGCGGGAAAAAGCGGGTGAGGCGGGCAAAAAGCGGGCGATTTTGTTCAAAATGATTAAGCGGGTGATTAATGGCAAAATTAAGCGGCTGGGGGTCGTGGGCGCTTAAGCGGCCCGCCTGGCCGTTTTTTAATTCACTGACTGCTGCTGCGTTATTTTTGTGAGTTATTCCTCCTATGTCCCCTCCTACTATGTGAGTATGTGCATAGTTCTTATTTCAGGTTTGTCCTATATCTCCTGCTCCCAAATCTACTACTACTATTCGCATATATATGTTCTTCTTTTTATGATTTCCTCCTCCTAAATCTCCTCTTACAGCTACTGTTATTTTGCATGTTTCCATTTATTTTTATTGACGTATTCTTTCTTCCTCTATATTTTCTATTTCAGCACCTGCTAGGTTGCTACTGCTCTTTTCATTTTGTTTTGTTGAATTATTCCTCCTCTTTCAATCTCCTTTTACTGCCCCTGTGTTTGTCTTATTCTGACTTCTTCATGCACAATTCCTACCATTTGCATGTTTCTTTTTATCCCATTTTCAGAATCGTACTTATCTTCCTCTTGCTGTAGTTTCTTTTCTTCCTGTTAATTCTCTTGCCCGTGATTTATGTTATAGTTATCAATTCAAATTAGACTTATAATAACATTTAATGAATAAATAATTACAATGACATATAGTATCAATATATGCAAATATTTAAATATGTAACTGAAAAAAGTAAAAGAAAAAACGCCCAGAAAAGCCTAGGCAGGCTAGATGTTCCTTGACTTAAACCAACCGCTTAGACGCCTTGACAAGTATGCATGCGATTTAAGTAGAAGGAGAAACTGTAAACAAGAATAAAGAAAATGCAACAGATATATATATATATATATATATATATATATATATATATATATATATATATATATATATATATATATATATATACTCCCCCTCAAGCTGAAGCATATATATCAATCATGCCCAGCTTGCAACACAACTCTTCAACTCTCTTGCCAGAGAGAGGCTTTGTAAATATATATGTAGTTTGCTCATATATAGGCGGAAAAGGGGTAGTGATCTTTGTTAATATATCTCTTTATATTATGATTTTGTAATTTCTATTTATTGCTGGACCTCTATGTAATTTCTCCAGTTCTATTAATAAAAGGGTGAGTGGTCTTGAACCCTCACTCAAGCTGCATTGCAAGCAACCTTGCAAATTACGTTTCACATGGTATCAGAGCAGGGCTCCTAGGGATCCAATCTAGGGCGCGCCGCTTCTCCCCTCCCTCTCTCTCTCCCTCGTGCCGCCGGCGGTCGCCGCAAGGCAGCAGCCACCGCCGGGCAGCATAGCAGCCGCCGTCGGGCCTTACAGTTACGACGCCTTGCTGGCAGCAGCTGCTGCCGCCGGCTCCAGGCAGGCCCACCGCCCGTTAGCAGCCTCCGGGTCCTCCCGTTGACTCCGAAGGAAGAGTCTACGTAAGACGGCTCGCTAAAACTCAGACTGGAGGCTCCGTCCGTACGCAGCAGATTCCTAATCACACCTCCATGTGTGATTAGGGAATTTTTCGATTGAGGGCTGTGGATGCGTCCGAAACGCATCTAATCTTCTGACGTGACATGTATCTCTCCGTCACTTTCTATTTTTTTGTGACGTGTATCTCTCCGTCACTCTATCCATCCGTTAAATCATGGAGGACACCAAGGCATCTACTATCTACAACGAGATGTCGCCTATCCCCTCCATCAAGCTCAATGGAAAAAATTATCTCTTGTGAATGAATGCTGTCCATATAGTGTTGGAATCCCGAGATAAAGCACGACATGTTGATTCTGATCCTCCTGCTTCTACTGATAAAGACTATGTTGAATGGAAACGTCATAATAGTCTGGTGAAGACCTGGCTATGGGGGAGCATGGAACCTGCTATTGCTGCTAGGTTCATGTTCTACACTACTGCCAAAGACATATGGGATGCTGTGAAGAAGCATTACTATCAGAAAAAGAATGCACTTCGTCAGTTTATGATATATGATCGACTCTTCGCTGAACGATAGGGAGATGAGCCTTTAGAAGAATATTTTGGAGTGATCCAAGGTATTGTTTAGGAGCTGAGCTTCTATCATCCAATGACTGTCCAAGAACAGGTCAAAGACAGAGATGACTTGATTACTGCAAAGTTTCTATCGGGTCTGAATTCGTCTTGCCGTTCAGCCCGCAACGTCATCCTCACTTCTGACAAACTTCCCACCCTGGAAGAAGCCTACTCGAGAATTCTACAATCAAATTTTGAACTAGTTGATTCTACACCATTCTCGCCTTCTGGAGTCTCTCATGCATCTGTAGCCGCTGCAGTTCGAGGAGGCCGTATAGGTATAGGACGAGGACTTGGAGCACACCCCAAATGCACCTTCTGTGACAAACCTGGACACACTGTTGTGAAGTGCTGGAAGAAGCATGGAAGACCTACTGCACCACCTGTAGGGGCAACAAACATGCTAGTATTGCTGAGTCTTCTGAGCCATCTGCATCAAGCTCTGGGTCTTCTGGCATCACACTCACAAAAGAAGAATATGATAGATTTCTTCTGGCTACACAACATATGAGTGTGGGATCCTCTTCTTCATCTGCAAATCTGGCGTCTACCACCGGTAATTAGGCTACCTCTCTACTGGCTTCTGGTTCAACTTCTTCATGGGTGGTTGATTCTGGAGCATTCCAACATATGAACGGTATGAGGAGATTACTTCACTCCATTGACTCACATATTCCTCACAAATCTGTGACCATAGCAGATGGTTCAGTGAGGAGAGTGTTAGCAAGTAGATCTGTCTCTCTGACTCCTAAAATTAATCTTAAATCGGTTCACTATGTGCCTGCATTTCCTTTTAATCTTCTTTCTGTTGCAAAATTAGTTGATACTGTGAACAGTACAGTGACATTTGGGCCTTCTTGCTTTGTATTACTAGATCTCAAGAGTATGAGGACGATTGGTGGGGGGCCTAGGAAAGGTGATCTCTACCTCTTCCATGGTGACAGTTTGCCTCGCCAAGTATCTGCTCCTGCTCCAACTATCCTTTTGAGTGGTTCTCCCTTACTGTGGCACTACAGATATGGACATCCGTCATTGGAGAGCTTGAGAAAGTTATAACTTGAGTTGTCCCAAGTGTATTCTTTAGAATGTCAGTCCTGTCAATCGAGAAAACATCATAGACTGTCTTATCCCAGTCGTGTCAGTAAACAGGCATCTTGTCCTTTTAAGTTAGTCCATAGTGATGTTTGGGGTCCTGTAAAGACCAATAGTTATAATGGTTTTCACTATTTTATTTCCTTTGTGGATGATTTTTTTGCATGACATGGATTTATTTATTAAAGAATCGAGAGTCTGTGTTGTCCATTGTCAAACATTTTCATCAAGAAATAAAAGTTCAATTTGATTGCAATATTAAAATTCTTTAATCTGATATTGTCTTAGACTATGTTCAATCTGCTATGGCTGATATTTGTAGCTCTGCTGGGATGATTCATCGCACGTCTTGTCCTCACACTCTACAACAAAATGGAGTAGCTGAGCGCAAAAATCGTCATCTTCTTGATATTACCAGGACTATTATGTTTCAATCCAATGTCCCTACGAGGTTCTGGTCTGATGCTTTACTTACTGCCTGTTTCCTGATCAACAGACAACCCTCTTCGGTGCTTCAAGGACGTACTCCTTTTTCTGTCTTACGTCCAAAAGATCCACCTTTCCTTGTTCCTCTCATAGTGTTTGGGTGTACTTCATTTGTCCACAATTTTGATCCTAAGGCTGATAAATTATCTCCTAGGTCTATTAGGACTCTCTTTCTTGGGTACTCCCAACACTAGCAAAGGAGACAAGTGCTATTGTCCCAGTCTCCACCGTATGTTTGTGTCTCGTGATGTAACTTTCCATGAATCCACACCATTTTTCTCTAGTGTTCCCAGTAAGGGGGAGCAATTGTGTGAAAGTGAGAGAGTGCCACCATCAGACATCAGTGAGAGAGTGCCACCTATCATTCATGACTATACTGTCATACAGGAAGAGCAGCCAATAAGTGATACTTTAATTCCACAATATCAACATGTTTATAGCAGACGAGGCATGCAAGATCTAGAGGAGGTAGCGACTCCAGTCTCTGAGCCTTCCCCATCTTCCTCTACTCAAGAGATTTTTGCAGAACCATCTGACCTTGATGTTCCCATTGTTGTTCGCAAAGATTCTCGTTCCTGTGCTATTTGACATCCTATTGCAGATGTGTGTTGTTTGTCAAACTAATCCAAGCAGGCCTGGTCATTTGCTCTTGGGATTGATTCTGTGGTTGTTCCAAGAAATCATCTTGATGCTATGAAGGATACTGGCTGGAAACAGGCGATGCATATGGAAATGTCTGCTCTTCTACAAAACAACACCTGGGATCTTATCGACTTACATCCAGAGAAAAATGTTGTGGGCTGCAGATGGGTATTCACAGTAAAACATAATCCCGATGGTTCAATTGAGAGGTTGAAGGCTAGAATGGCGGCAAAGGGTTATACTCAGACATATGGGGTTGATTTCTTTGAGACCTTTTCACCAGTGGCTCGTCTGAATTCCGTGCAGATTCTTAACCTTTAACTGACCTCTATTTCAGCTTGATGTCAAGAATGCCTTTCTTCATGGTGATCTACAAGAAGAGGTATACATGGAGCAGCCTCCTGGTTTTGTTGCTCAGGGGGTGGCAGAAAGTGTATAGATTGAAGAAAGCCATCTATGGGTTGAAACAATCTCCTAGAGCTTGGTTTGACAAGTTCAGTGATGTTGTGCTACAGATTGGCTTCTCTCGTTCTGTGACTGATCAGTCTTTATTTTATTCCAACTCTTCTGGTGGATCCATCATTATTGCTGTATATGTTGATGATATAGTTATCACGAGCAGCGATTCTATAGACATATCACGTGTGAAGGAAGGATTGCAGGGGCACTTTCATACAAAGGATCTGGGAAAACTGATATATTTTCTGGGCATTGAAGTACTTAGATCTCATGCAGGTACTAATTTGTCTCAGAGGAAATATGTGCTGGATTTACTGCAGGAAGCTGGCATGAGTTAATCCAAGCCGGTGTCTACTCCTATGGACTATCATGTGAAGGAGATGACTGATGATATTGATTATCCAGATCCAGGCCACTACAGGAAAATTGTTGGGAAGCTAATATACCTGACAGTTACTCGTCCTGATATTTCTTTTGCTGTAGGTGTGGTGAGTCAGCATATGAGCTCACCACAACAGTCACACTAGATGGCAGTTTGCCGTATTCTGAGATACCTGAAGGGTGCACCTGGTAAGGGGATCACCTACTATAGACCCAAGACTCCTGTGTCTACCCTTGTTCTTACTGGTTATGCAGATGCAGACTGGGCTGGTAATCTGAATGATAGGAGGTCTACTTCTGGGTATTGCACATTTCTGGGAAATCACCTTATCACCTGGAAAAGTAAAAAGTAGAATGTTGTGGCTAGATCAAGCTCAGAAGCTGAATATCGAGCAATGGCTCATGCCTGTTGTGAGTTGCAGTGGGTTCAGTCTGTACTTTCTAAATTAAAGATTTCTGTTTTGTCTCCCATAGAGCTCAGACGTGACAATCATGCTGCTATCTACATTGCCAAGAATCCAGTCTTCCATGAGCGCACTAAACATATAGAGATGGACTGCCACTTCATCAGAGATCAGATCAAGAATGGCAAGGTGGTGACTCCGCATGTCAAATCTGAAGATCAACTTGCAGATGTCCTCACAAAGCAATTGAGTCCAGCAACCTTTCAGAGCGTTTGCAACAACCTGGGCATACACGATGTGTACGCTCCAGCTTGAGGGGGAGTGTTAATATATCTCTTTATATTATGATTTTGTAATTTCTATTTATTGTTGGACCTCTATGTAATTTCTCCAGTTCTATTAATCAAAGGGTGAGTGGTCTTGAACCCTCATTCAAGCTGCATTGCAAGCAACCTTGCAAATTACGTTTCACAATCTTCTTGGTCAGCACAACATCCCAGAGAAAATGGCAGTCACCTCAATGTGCTTGGTCCTTTCATGAAAGACAAGGTTACTAGCAATGAAGGTAGCTGCACGATTGTCACAATACATTGGAATAGCATAAGTGATAGGAAAACTAAAGTCAACAAGCATAGATTTGATTCATAATAGCTCACAGGTAGTATGTGCCATTGCGCGATAGATTCTGCACTGGATCTAGCAACAACATTTTGTTTCTTACATCGCCAAGTTACCAAATTTCCTGCAATTGTAGGGCAGTAACTAGAGGCAGATCTCCTATCGGATTTAAACCCTAAATAATCTACATCAGGATATCCAATAACATTGAGGTGCCAATTTCTTTTATAAAACAATCCTTGTCCAGGTGCATTTTTCAAATTTCTCAGATTTGTCATGCTGCCTCCCAATGATACTGCCTAGGCAATCCATAAATTGGCTAAGAACTTTAACAAAAAACATAAATCTGGCCCGAAAACAGTAAGATATAAAAGTTTATCAACCAACACTTATAGCTAAAGTTATTTTATAAGGGCCGAGTAGATTCTGCCCATAGATCATGCGCTTGATCCATAGGGGAGATTGTAGGCCCACCACCAAACATTCTAGTTTTAGTTAGTAAGTCTAGAGTATACTTTCTATGAGATAAATATACTCTATCCTTGTTGTGTGCAACCTCAATGCCAAGAAAATATCGTAGACGCCCAAGGTCTTTGGTTACAAAATACTGCGTAATATATTTCTTTATATCAACAATCCATGCGTCATCATTACCAAACAAGATGTTGTCATCCACATAAACATTGAGAACAATTATATCAAGTAGTGGTTTTGATAAACACAAAATGGTCACACTGAGACCGTGTGAAATCAAATTTGTGTAGTATAAGGGATAACTTATCAAACCATGCTCGGGAGCTCTGCTTGAGACCATAAATAGTTTTCTTAAGAAGGCATACTTTTCCAACATATTCCCCTAAGCAACATAACTTTGGAGGTTGTGACATATAGACAGCTCCTGCAAGTTTTCATATACAAAGGCGTTCTTGACATCCAACTGATGTAAGCCCCATCCTTGGTTAGCAACAACAGAAATAAGAATGCGTATAAGATTAAGACAGGCAACATGAGAAAAGGCTTCAAAGTAATCAACCCCAGACTCCTGTGTGTATCCCTTAGCAACAAGTCTGGCCTTTAGACGCTCAACTGTCCCATCAGACAAATATTTTACAGTAAAAACCCAACGACAACCAATATGACTGCTACCCGTAGGGAGATCAACAAGGTCCCATGTCCCATGGGATTGAAGGGCATCCATCTCATCCATAGCTTGTTTCCACCCAGAGTGTAGAAGTGCCTCCTAAACATTCATTGGGATAGAAATTGTAGATAAAGTAATAGTGAATTGAGCCATGGAAGAATTCAGATAAGCTATAGAAACATGATGAGAAAACAATATTTGGTGCCAGACCGTTGTGCCTTCCGTAATGCAATAGGAATGTCAGAATCTTTAGTTGCAATGGAATCATTAATATTACCATTGACTTGTGGTGGATCATCAGTCTCTGAAGAGGCCATAGTAGGGGATACATCATGTAGAGTTTGTCGTATCCTCCGCTCATAAACTTGTAGAATGGGGGAGGACGACTCAACCGATGTAGGGGTACTAGATATAGTAGGATCAAGAATGGGCACAGTAGGAAGTGACACATGTTGACCAAGTTCAGAAAAGAAAGATGTATCTTAAAAAAAAACTGACGTCCACACACATACAAGTGACATGCAACATAATCAAAGCATTTATACCCCTTTTTGCATGTGATAGTAACCAAGGAAACAACAATGGATAGCACATGATGATAGTTTATCACTCCCACGGTGATTATGAACAAAGCATATACGACTAAATTTTTTTTGTGGTAAAACAAAAATTGATTCATGGGCTAGAGAAGTTGATAGAGAATTTTATTTTGTAGAACAGAAGAAGGCATCCGATTAATGAGGTGGTTTGCTAAAACGATGGCATGTTCCCAATAAAACTTAGGAACTTTCATTTCAATTAGGAGTGTACGAGCTACATCAAGGAGACACCTATTTTTCCTTTCCGCAACGCCATTTTGTTGTGAGCTATAGGGACAAGAAGTTTGATGGACAATCCCCTTTGAGATACAAATCTTTTGAAAACAATGTTGCACATATTCAGAAACATTATCAGTGTGGACAAACTTAGTAGCAGAAATTGAGTCTTCATTTCATTTAGAAAACTGGAGGAAACATCTAAAACTTCAGGACAATCCTTTAATAGATAAAGCCAAATGGCACGAGACCCGTCATCAATAAAGGTTAAATATAGCACACGCTGCACACCAGTACGATTACGAATACGACATCGTCCCCAAACATCAGAGTGAACTAGATAAAACAAACTTGGACTCCTATTGTTACGACGAGGAGGAAAAACTGTTCGATAGTGTTTTTCAAGCTGATAAGAGTGCCATGTAAAATTCTCAAAGGATGAATTGGGAAATAAAGACTTCAACATAGAGGTAAAAGGATGATCAAACCTCAGGTGCCATTGATGAAGAGAGGTAGACGAGGCCACAAGTGCAGTAGTCGGAGAGGTTGACGAGGTCGGTAGGTAGTACAAACCTTGTCCACCTTCATATCCCCCAACAATCGTATGCTTCGTCCGGAGATCCTGTATGGAGGCAATGCAAGGAAAGAAGGTTACTCTGCAGTTTAAAGTCTTGGTAATTTTACTGACAAACATCAAGTTTACAGGAAATTAGGAACAAACAAAACAAATTTAAGAAGATTGCTGTTCACATCTCTCCCAATGACCGAAAAAGTGGATCCATCTGCTAGACGCACAGGAGGATGACATGTAGTTTTCACCAGGTTAGTAAAAAGATTCTTATTACCGGTCATATGGGCTGTAGCACTGGAATCAATAATCCAATCATCTTTTGATGAAGAGGAAGAAGCTTGAAGACATGGGAGGTCACCTGAGTGTTGGACAATATTTGCTTGAGGTGTAAAAGTAGCAACAAAAGCAGCCTTAATCAACTTGTCAAGGTCAGAGAATTGTGTTACCATTTGATGATTGACAATGTTTTAAAAAGCGGGCCAGGTGCCCGCCTGAGCGCCCCATATGCTCATCCGCCTGATTAAGGCTTTGAGCGGGCTGGCAGGCAGCAGGCCATTAAGCGGCCGCCTAAGACCCGCTTTGCCCGCCTATGCATCCGCCTGAAACCCTGCTTTGGGCGCCCGCTTATGGTCACCTATTTTTTGGGCGTTAGATTTAGCCCATATGTTGTAACATAATACAATTATATTAGTTTGTAGTAGTATAATATGTTAGTATAATATGTAACATTACTGTATAATACATTCTATACTATAATACACAATGTATCTAGTTATCTATTGCATGTTATATTTGTGTAACTTCCTGCCTTATATATAATAATACATTAATACATGATATATTCTACTGTTTATATTAATGCGTTCTATAAATTCTATAGTTTACTGCATAATGTCAACTAATACTTTATATATCTTCTACTGTTTGGTGCCTTACAAATAATAATACATTAGTACATTATATAGTACATGATGTATTCTACTGTTTACTGAATATTAAAACATTCTATATATTCTATTGTTTACTGCATAATATAAATTAATACATTATGTATCTTCTAGTGTTTGGTGCATATTAGTATATAAAGTTGTAATTCTATGAATTTACTACAGTAAGAGTAAGAGAAAGAGACTAAAAAGTGTATTTCTTATGTGTTAAACTTGTCTAATGGAATTGTATTTGCTTATTCATTATTTTATAGTTGTGTTATTAACTATTTAGGTGTTTTATTTTTATGTGTAGGGTGTTTGGATAAGATTTTTTTAAATGTGTTAATTATGTACTAATACGTATAATTTTTCTACAAAATTACCAAAAAATTTCAGGGCCCGCTTTTTCAAAAAGCGTCCGCCTGGTGCTCAAGCGGTCACAAGGTGCTGTCCGCACGCCTCCCGCTTCCTGCTTTAGAAGGAATGGATGAGAGACGACGACAACGACGACTTGAAGTGGAGGGACTCCGGAGATGGCTATACATCCTGCCCTAATACCATGTCGAGCACATCCATTGTTCTATATCTGAGAAAAGGGAAAACCCTCTCCTATATATAGGAGGCAATACAGGGAAGCGAACAAAAACACTAATGGGCCTATTATATTAGGCCCATATTACACGGGACTTAAGTAAAAGGAGAAACAGTAAATAGGAATTACGAGAATACAACAGCTAAATATAAATATATCTCAATAAAACAAATGTTCCTAAAGGACCTAAACCTACTTACTGTTTTGATGCCCAATTTACAACTAACTTCTTTTATCATTCACATGCCTTCTGCGATCTTCTGCGATCCTAAGTAATTACATCCCACACCCTTTTACACCCCTATTTACCCCACCTTTGCATGATCACCTTGGGGTTTTGGTTGATTATGCTTTATTCGCAAGTTGCAACCATCAACCTAGGCTCAACCAGTGAAATAAAAAACGGCCAGGCGGGCCGCTTAAGCACCCATGACCCCCAGCCGCTTAATTTTGCCATTAATCGCCCGCTTAATCATTTTGAACAAAATCGCCCGCTTTTTGCCCGCCTCACCCGCTTTTTCCCGCTTTTTTCCCGCTTTTTTGCCCGCTTTTTCCCGCTTTTTTCCCGCTTTTGTTTAAAAATCCTAATGTAAGCATTTAACATTAATTAATTACATAGCTAAGTAGTATTGACTATAATATACGAAACTTGTATACATTAAATGTTCTATGAAATAGCTAGTCCTAATTTAGAATGCATACTTTGTGTGTAAGCTGTAATAATTGGGTACTGCTGTAATGCATCTAAGTAAATATCCTATTGCTCTATTATACTAGTAATGCATGATTAGTTTTACTGATTTCTATGCTGCTTTCGGTGATTAATGATTGGTACTGCTGGTTAGTATTACTTTAGTGATTATTTTAATTCAATAATTCATAGTTTGTTATATACAATTACTGATCTGCTTGCTGATTTTAGTGATTAGAGATGCTGATTAATAGTAAGTATTGATGAATACTTAGTTAATTACTGATTTGCTGATTAGATATGTATAGAAGTTCATTATAAATATATTTTTTATATACACATACATGTAATTTTGTATAAAAATATATAAAATTTAGACACCCGCTTTTTCAAAAATCGCCCGCTTAATCGCCCGCCTACCGCTTAATCGGTTACAGGGTGCCGTCCGCACGCCTCCCGCTTCCCGCTTTCTAATACATTGGGCTCAACAAACATTCTCTTCAAGCTATTATGTGTATCTTTCTTGATTATTCCAAGACCCAAAAAGGTAGAAGTGTTATGATCTGGTTTCTTGATGTACTTATGTTAGTGCAGACGTTACCTTTTTGAGGCTATTCCTTTCTTTTCCGAGTCTTCTCAATAGGACCCCGCTCGTGGTTCCTCTTCCTGCTCTTGTCGTATTCCACCTCAAAAACCTCTTATTTTTCCAAGAATATTGTTAAAGAAAGCGAGCATAGGTACTTGACCTCCCCTAATGACATCCACACTGTCTGCAAATCCAACTAAAAGTTTTGATGCTTCTAACCTTGATTTGCCTATTGCTCTACAGAAACAACCACACTCTTCTAGAAAGCACTGCTATTCTAGCCATGGAACAAAATTTTGATTGAAATTTCTCATTCCCCCCAATCAAACATCAAAACGTAGAATCAGACATCAAAACACACAAACGCAGGGGAATTGGACATAATTTCAAAGAAATTTCACACCTAAGTGCAAAATTTTGCAAAACATGGGGAAATTCTATGGCAAAAAGCCCAGTTTGGTCCATAATTTTGTGAAATGGCTCAAAAACACAACTTGCATTTCTAGATTTGACGTTCCTAGGGTTGTTGGTACTACATTGTGGGTATTTGGCAATTTTCTTTGAATCTCTTGCTTCCAGATGCTATTTTTATTGATTCTAAGGTATGTTTCCTTTATCCCTAGCCCATATACACCTCCAATTCCTGCCCTCTTCTATAGATATCTAAATAAATACTCCAAAAATAACAAAGTTCTAAGTGCTAGATCTTTTGAAAATCACATGATCTAAAAACATAATTTAAATACTTAATACTTGTTAATAATTATTATTACTTAATACTTATTATATACTAGTTAGTACTACTTAGTGCTTACCAATTACTACTTAACTAAATCAGTGGTTACTAGTTAGTAACATATGTTGTGTGAAAGAATATTGTATTGAACTGATTCAAATAGATTAGTTGAATAAATCCGATTAGGCTTAAAATTGGATCCGATTAGCAAAAATAGGACCGATTAAGGATCCGAATAGCTTCAGGCATATTGTATGGGGGGTAGTAAAAATATTGGGGTTGTTTGGTAGCGGTGGAGAGTGTTGGGTGATCGCCCGCGGTAATCAACAGCTTAATGGGCATAGATAATGGATGGCAACAACAGTTTGGCTTAGAGTAGTGGCTGATTGGATTGGCTAATGGCTAGTGCCAACCATGGCTGTAGCAGCGAGATGATGAGCAATAGATGGTTGGATTGTGTCGCTCAGTTGATGTAGTACTTGGTCGCAATGGAGGAGATGATAAAGGTCTTCTGCGCGGCTCCGGAGATATTGCAGGCCATGAGGCCGCATGCGGAGCCAAGGGCGGAACCTCTCCATGAGCGGCGGCGAAGGCTGATGCTGAGGACGTCAGATGCAGCGGTAGAGGCTGATGTTGAGGACGTCGGCGCGATGCAGCGGTAGAGGCGATGGCCACTGTGATTTGCGGCGGTGTTATCTGCTGCTGTCCGACGGCTATTGCTGATGGGCGGCGCAAATTGCTACGACGGTGGCGGCTATTGCGGAAGACGAAGCCGGCTGGATGGATAGTGATGGCGCTGGGGAGCGACGACGTTGCTGCTGGATACGGGCAACACTTGCGCAGGATGTAGCGACTCTTTGAGAAAGATGGGTGATGTTGGCTGGCAGACTGATGGCTGTTGGTAGACGGATGGTGGAGGTGACGATGGCGTCGGATACTTGATGGCCGGAAAGGAGATCATCGACGGTCAACTTTGGATTTGGAAAACATAGGTTGCATGTCGGGAATTAGCGCCGACGTACAAATCTATGTGAAAGTGCGAGAAAAAGAGCCATGGAGGCCGAAAGTGCCTAGCGGGCAGCCGACCTAAGCCATGGCGACGGCGGAGGCCGCCTGTAGGCAGGCTCTACCCCTGTTGTTCTCTCTCGGAGAGAGACGGCGGCCGGTCTGGGGCTGTGTTCTTCGACGGCTAGGAGAGGAGGGAAGCAGAGGTGGCTAGGGTTTCCTTAGGAGCGAACTTGCTCTGATACCATGTGAAAGAATATTGTATTGAACTGATTCGAATAGATTAGATGAATAAAAGAGGTACAACCCTGTCCTATATATAGGAGCAAGGGAGAAACCCTCAGACTTGAGTCCCAAGTAATCTAAACGGGCCGAGACACTAAAGGCCCACTAACTAATTAACCTATTAACTAAATAGGCCAATATATACTCTTTAACATTATGCAAGTTGTAATTTGTAGTTTGTAACTAACTTACAACTGTAAGTTTCAAATTCTAAGTTGTACCTTCTTGGTTTATAAGTTTGTGACAATCTAAAAAACTTGACGGTCTCATTCGTTTATGCACTCACTAATCAAGAGATGGATCCCTCCCTGACCAAAATTATGTTTGCAAAATTTCATTATTTAATTCCTTCGATCAACCATCAAAATTGTCATCAAAATGACCGTTGAAACAGTTCAACTTCCTTCGCTTACAAATATGGGAGACCTCCCTTCACATATCCGATCTAAAATATTATCACATATCTAAGTGTAGCTCAGTGTTTAGATTGTCCCGATAATTTTTCACGGTTAATTCACTCATTTTAACATCAAAATTGTCCAGGTCATATATATATATCAAAATTTTGTTCAAAATTTCTGTAAATTTATGTTTCTAGGCCATCCGACGCGACGTCGAATTCAAACATTTAATTATTTGATTCTAGCTATTTTTCGACAGTCACTGAATGATGAAACAACTTGATTCCTGCTGCTCTAGCATCTGTCTCTATTTCCAGAATTACTGTTGGGGCTCTATACCATATTAGTTGGAAGAAGGCCATGGACGGTGATATGCAAACTCTATGTTCTCGTGGCGCATAGAGTTTGTTTGACTTGCCTACTGGTAGTAAAGCTCTTTGATTCCAATGGGTATTTTCTGCTAACAATCTCCCTGATGGAAGTTAGAAACTTAGAATTCTCTAAGCTCGTTCGATGGCTAAGGGGTATGCTAAAAACCCTAGTGTGGATTATCTTGAAATCTTCTCCCCTCGTTGCTTCATTTAACTCTGTTAGAATCCCACTCCTATCGTGATTGACAAAGGCTAGTCTCTTCAATCAAGTTGATGTTAAGAATGCCTCTCTATAAAGATCTCTATGAGACAATCTATATGGAGCAACCTCATGGCTATGTTGCTCAAGAGGAGTGCGTTAGGATGGTGTGTAAACTTCATACAAGCTATGTATGGATTGAAAGAGAGTCTTGGTGCCTGGTTTGCCGAATTCACTCAAATGCTTTATACCTCTAGATTTTCATGATCTGAATGCGATCACATTCTCTATTCATAGAGCATACTGAGGCATGCATCATCAAACAATGATTGTATATGTTGATGACGTCATTCTATTTGACATTGATGAAGTTGCATGAGGAGAATCTTTTTTTGAAGCACTTTGTTTCCAAGGATCTGGGGAAACTTTGTTACTTTCTTGTGATAGAGTTAGCCTATGGTAGAACTGGTATATCTTAATCTAAAATGTATCATTCTCTTGATTTACTAGAAGAAACATGGATACTTGGATGCGGTCCAACTATTTCCATGTGGACTACTCACATGGCTTATGGAGTAACACTTTTACGGATCTAAAGACAAGTCTAATAGAAACAACTGGTTGAAAAGCTATTGTATCTTAACATCACTAGGCCAACATTTCCTATGCTGTAATGGCTCCCTCAGTTTATGGGTACCCTAAGCAATGTCATTGGAAGGTAGCTTGTCATATTTTTTGATACTTACAAAGGTCTCCAGGCATGGGACTATACTATAAAAGAAACAAACATTTTGATCTTATTAGGTGTTTTGATGCTTATTATGCGAAATCTTGTTCTGCTAGGTCATAGGAGATCTACCTCAGCTCAGATCATTGCACCTTTATAGGTGGTAGCCTGGTTACACGGTTTAACAAAAAATAGATTGTTGTTCCAAGCTTTAGTGCAAACATAGAGCATAGAGCTATGCACAAAATATATGTTATTTGTTGTGGATCAAAACTCTTGTATAGGTTGGGCACAACAATGAATCTGCTATACCCATATACTATGATAAACGCTCGACCTCCTTCACTGCTACCGAACTTATAGAGGTGGACTGCCCTTTTGTAAGGGGCCTTGCTCTTATCTAGGAAAATTACTATTCCTCTAGTCAACGCTCAAAAACCATACAATTGATATTTTCACGAAGGCTCTTATAGCAAGAGGGTTTTGGATCTTTGCAAGCAAGGGGTCTTGCTCTTATCTGGGAAAATTACTATTCCTCTATTGAACGCTCAAAAACCATACAATTGATATTTTCATGAAGGCTCTTATAGCAAGAGGGTTTTGGATCTTTGCAAGCAAGCCGGGCATGCTATATAAATGTCTACTCCAGTTTTGGGGAAGTGTGGAGCGAGATATATTTTGCTCCCTTTTGAGTTCTTACTATCTCACTATATATACTGTTTTGTCCCACTCTTTTTCTTTTAGTCCCACACCATGTAACTTGAGCTTCCATGCTTCCCAACCTCATATAAATACACGTCTTTTCGCAATGTACATCAATTATAACCATTTTTTTTCTACAGGAGAAATAAGAGAACCTTTATTGCACTTGGAACCACTACGTAATGTTGGATAATTTATATGAAAATAAGAACTAATAGTTGAACTGATTGCACTTCTCTTCATTGTGAAATAGTTTTCTGTTATAAAGAAACACGAGATCATACACATGATGTTTTCTTCACCAGTTGGCTCTTTTCTTGAGTCAAGATACCAAGTTCCATCTTTCGTCCAAGATGGGACACCCCAGTGATTAGATTCTAGTTTGTTACCAAGAGGTCTTAGGTTCAAGCCCCGACGACGACATGAATAGAATCGTCAATAAAAAAAGGTTCCATTTATTTGAACTAATTTGATGTCTGGGTTTTGACCAGTGGATATCTCTAGCTGAGATAATTCGACAAGATCCAACTTACGCTATAAGACAAACTGGTCTAGTACATGTTGACTGGAAGAATAGACGATGTACTCACTATATGTGTTAGATACAAGAGAGACCCTCTCCTATATATAGGAGAGGTGACACAAACCCTAGATCTGATGGACCGACTGGCTTAAAAGGACTGACTTATATGGGTTTATAGACGCAGACCCATATTACATGACTAAATATCTCCTTTTTATTAATTATTATTAACACTCCCTCGTAAGTTGGAGCATGGAAGAATCACATGACCAGCTTGGACATAGACAAGATAGACTTAAACAAAAAACAAACATACGAAATGAAGATAGACTTTGCATTACATGTGCACTCCTCCTGAATTTGCTCTCCTTGAACTTTGACATCTTGACCTTCTCGATGTCTTTGAATCAGCAAGTGGACTTGAGAAAGTTGGAGCTTTGACCATGTGGGAACTTGCATCTCGAATAAAAGACATATGAAAGAACATGCAGACTCTGATCTGAGACTGAATCACCAACTAGGTGATATTGTGGCCGAAGTAGTTTCTGTATAATACTACTATCGGAATAGCACGTGGTAGTTGTGACGAATATGTGCTGCAAATAGACAATGATGCAACTGATAGTCAACATGGACAAGGCTCGAACAAACAATCTGGGCACTTTGACGACAAAGCCGAGTGAATGATCAACTGCAAACGATAAGCATGTAGGACATCACACAAGACACAACCAACTGTGCAAATACTCAAAGATGCTTCCCATGCTAGATCACTGATGCTTTGCTTGACTGAGATGACCAAGACGCACCCAAGGATGACAGATGCTCCTGAAATAGCAAACTAAAGAAGCTGGAGACAGTCCACATGCAAGCATCTTCTTGCCTTGACGGTGGGCAGAGAAGACCATGGATGGCAACTCAAGCTAAACGGCGTTGCTTGACATCGACCTTGAAATATGAAATCTGGAGATGCATGGACAACTTGAAGCTCCAAGATGTAGTTGACCAGCATGATATAAGTGTTAATATATGTATGTCTTTATTTACTATTATGTTAATTTACCTTTCTATTTGGATCTACATGTAATTGTTCCACTAATATATATATATATATATGAGGGTACACACATTGTGTAACCCTACGCTTCCCAAATCTGTTTTGTCTCATGGTATCAGAGTCGGGCCAGCCCCTGTCCGGGCGCCGCTGTCGGTGCTGCTCACCACCGTCTCCTTCCGTGGCGTGATCTGCTCGTAGTTGCACTTCAATCCGCCGGTTCCCGGACACTGGTCTGAGGTTTTGTCTTCAGATCCGCTTTCTGCCTGCCCGTGTAGGCCTGTGAGCCACCGGGTTTTCTACTGCGCCTCGGCGTAGCCCGTATGTAACTAGTCCATCTAGTCATTCCACTGTGCCTACTGCCGCATAGCTGAGGAACTAGGCGGTCCCGTTCTGCCTGTGCCTGCTTGTTCTTCTCACTGTCGGTGATTGGTGCTCTGCCTGTCATGGTATCTTCACATGAGGATCTGCGTCACCAGGTTACTACTATTAAACTGGATGGGAGAAACTACCAGCACTGGGTTTGTTCCATGTAGATCTATGTTAAATCTCAAGGGAAACTGTCACATTTGACGCACGATCCACCTCTTGTGCCTGCTGCCACCGCCGACTCCAAGGATGTCAAAGCATATGATGACTGGGTTAAAGATGATTCTACTGTTATGACTTGGATTCTGAATAGTAGTGAGACAAAAATTAGTGTCACCTTATTATACTTGCAGACAGCCAAACAGATGTGGGATCAGCTTGCTAGTACATACTCTCACAGCCAAAATTCGAAGAAAGTCTTTGATATCAACAAGCAATTGAGTCGTCTACACTTCTCGGGATCTGATCTTACTGACTATTTTTTTGCCTTCAAGGGACTTTGGGGGGAATTGGAGGCCTACCATCCCTTGTCTACTGACCTGGCTACCATGCAACGTCAACGCCAGGAGTTGCAAGTAGTCCAATTCCTGTGTGGCTTACCTGACTCATATGCTGGGGTTGTGGATCAGATTCTGGCCAATAATCCACTACCTACTCTACAGAGTGCTTTTCAGCGTCTACAACGCCTACTGTCATCCTCATCTGAGTCACCTTCTGATACTGGCCATACCACTGCTCTTGCTGCTATGTCTGGCCGTGGTTGTGGTCGTGGACGTGGACGTGGTCGTTCTCACGAAACTCGTCCTCCTCTTAGTGCTGGGAGGGGGAGGAGTTCTTCTGGATGTGGAGCACCTTCTGGTTCTCCTAATGCTGCACGCCCTCAGACTGGTCAACGATTTTGCAGCTTCTGTGGCCGGTCTAATCATGTTGAAGAAAAATGCTGGGAGAAATATGGAAAGCCCGCCTGGGCTAATGCAGATTCTAATACCCATGCTACCACTGAGGTAGTGTCACAACCTACTGCTACCGATGCATCCAGTTCTACTACTGCCGACTTCATCCATGCTGAGGTGGTGTCTACTGCTCGAGCGTACTGGGTCATCCTCTAGAGCTGCTTCTGGAGCTCATGCTGCTACATATTCTGGTTGTGATTCTGCTTTCATCAGTGCCCCCTCGCCTAGTACTGGTAATAAAAAATGGGTGATTGATTCAGGTGCATCGTCTCATACATCTGGAAATCGGTCTTTGTTTAAAACCTTATCTAAACCGGTTTCTAATTCTTCTGTTATGCTG
The DNA here is from genome assembly GCA_963693085.1 of Alisma plantago-aquatica. NCBI lineage: Eukaryota > Viridiplantae > Streptophyta > Magnoliopsida > Alismatales > Alismataceae > Alisma > Alisma plantago-aquatica. The sequence continues at coordinate 1,231,515,597 of OY856411.1, forward strand.
GCCGATGGCTCCAAGACGGCTGTAGCTGGGGTTGGAGACAATTTCTCAATTTTTGTTAAAATCTGCTCTATATGTGCCTCGATTTCCGCTGAACTTGTTATCTGTGGCAAAATTGTGCGTAGCCTGAACTGCAGTCTCACATTCATTCCTGATACTTGTACTTTTCAGGACCTTCGCACGAGGATGAAGATTGGTGGGGGGCATGAAGGACCTGATGGCCTATACTATCTGGATGAATTGAAAAATACTGACAACTTGGCGCTATCTTCTGCTCTATCTTCATCAGTGGCACTACAGGCTGGGACATCCATCTTCTGAAAAATTAAAGCATGTTATCTCTGGTGTAGGAACACAGTTTTTAGTGCGAGTTGTGTCAGTTAGGGAAACAATCTAGAACTGTATTTCCTAAAAGGTCCCAGATTAGCAGTAAAAACATTTTTGATCTTATTCATTTAGATGTATGGGGTCCGTGTCATGTGCCAAGTTTGTCTGGCAATAAATACTTTATTCTGTTTATTGATGATTTCTCTTGTGCAACCTGGTTGTTTATGTTGAAAAATTGGTCTCAAGTGCTATCTACAATAATTTTTTTTTTGCTGAAATAAAAACACAATATTCTGTGCCTATTAAAATTCTGAGAATCGATAATGCTTTGGAGTTTGTTCAGAAAGATGTTGAATTGTTTTGTCGATCTGTGGGTACTATTCATCAGACATCTTGTGCTTATACACCTCAACAAAATGGAGTCGCAGAAAGGAAAAATAGGCATTTACTTGAGGTTGCTAGAACCATAATGTTGCATTCTAATGTACCTGACATTTTTGGCCAGAAGCTATCCTGACTGCCTGTTTTCTGATTAATAGAATGCCGTCGTTTGTTATTGGCAATAAGATTCCAGTTCAGGTTCTCCAGCCTGATGTAACTCTATTTTCTGTACCTCCACGGATATTTGGCTCCACTTGTTTTGTGCGGTTACTTGGACCAAACTATGATAAATTATCTCCTAGAGCAGAAAAATGTATTTTTTGGGGTTATTCTCGTACTCAAAAAGGGTACCGGTGCTATAGTCCTACTGGGAAAAAATAGTTTACAAGTAGTGATGTAGTCTTTTTTGAGGATACACCTTTTTACTATACTAAAGGAGATACATTGGATTCTGATATAATCACAACACCATTGCCTGTTACGAGTGATTGCACCTCTGACACTTCACCTGTTGAAACTACTCCTCCACTTATTGTGTATAAACGCAGGAACATGTCCCAAAGTACTCAAGACCCCCCCCCCCCCCATGCAGCACCAATCTTCTCCTCAAGAAGGTCCCACTCCTGCTGAGGTATACTTTGACTTAGATCTGCCTATTGCTCTCAGAAAAGGCACTCGTTCTTGTACTTCTCATAATATTGCTAATCATGTCTCTACTGTACATCTAAGTATTCATGCTAGTAACTTTGTGGCTGCTCTATCTGCTATTTCTGTTCCTAAGACTGTCCATGATGCCTTACAAAGCTCAGCCTGGATGACTGCCATGAAAGAAGAGATGACTGCTCTTACTGACAGAGGAACTTGGGAGCTGGTGGATCCACCTCCTGAGTGCAAACCTGTTGGCTGCAGATGGGTCTATGCTGTAAAGTATCAACCTGATGGAACGGTGGAATGTCTGAAGGCACGACTGGTTGCAAAAGGGTATACTCAAACTTATGGAATTGACTATTTTGAGACGTTTTCGCCTGTTGCCAGACTTAACTCTGTCAGAATTCTTCTTTCTGTTGCTATTAACCTTAATTGGCCTCTTATTCAATTGGATGTTAAAAATGCCTTCCTGTATGAGGATCTTTAAGAAGAGGTTTATATGGAGCAACCTCCTGGGTTTGTTGCTCAGGGGGAGTCACATAAAGTTTGCAGGTTAAAAAAATCTATTTATGGACTCAAGCAGAGTCCTCGGGCATGGTTTGAGAAACTGAGTAAAATCTTGACTGCTTTTGGTTTTCTGAGGTCACAGGTTGATCATTCTGTCTTTACAAAAAAGACTCCTTCTGGTATTGTCATTCTGATTGTTTATGTTGATGATATTGTTCTATCTGACAACGATCATTCTAAGATTCAGGCCACTAAAGCACACTTGTGCAAACATTTTGCTACTAAAGATCTGGGGAGGCTACGATATTTTTTGGGCATTGAGGTATCTAGGACTTCTAATGCTCTTGTTTTATCTCAGAGGAAGTATGTTCTAGATCTGTTACAGGAGACTGGGATGCTTGGTGCACGTCCTGCTGATACTCCTCTGGATCCCAATATTAATTAGGATGATGATTCTTCTCCTATGTTTCCAGACAGTAAAAAATATAGGAGACTAATTGGTAAGATGATCTATCTGACTGTTACTAGAGCCGATATTTCTATTGCAGTTGGTCTTCTTAGCAGGTACCTGGATAAGCCTAGACAGTGTCACTGGGATGCTCTATGTAATATATTGAGATATCTTAAGAAATCACCTGGCAAAGGCCTCTACTATAGAAAGCATGGACACTGTTCTCTGGAAGGCTACTCTGATTCTGATTATGCTGGAAGTAAGATTGATAGAAAATCTACTTCAGGCTACTGTACTTATGTTGGAGGTAATCTGGTCACTTGGAGAAGTAAAAAACAAAATGTTGTTGCTAGATCTAGTGCTGAAGCTGAATACATGGCTATGGCCCACACTGCTTGTGAGCTCCTATGGGTACAATCTCTTCTGAAAGACTTCAGGGTTGAATCTTCTGCTGCTATCCCTATGCACTGTGACAATAAAACTGCTATCTTCATTGCTAATAATCCTGTATATCATGAGCGCACAAAGCATATTGAAGTCGATTGTCATTTCATTCGAGAGACTATCTTATCTGGCAAGATCTGCACTCCTTTCACTTGCTCAGAAGGTCAAGTTGTTGATATGTTTACCAAGTTGCTAGCCAAGAAACATTTCAACTCGCTTGTGGACAAGTTGGGCATGATTGATATCTATGCTCCAACTTGAGGGGGAGTGTTAATATGTCTTTATTTACTATCTGTTAATTTACCTTTCTATTTGGACCTACATGTAATTGTTCCACTAATATATATATATATATATATATATATATATATATATATGAGGGTACACACATTGTGTAACCCTACGCTTCCCAAATCTGTTTTGTCTCAATAAGAATTACATAAATTCCTTCTCTCTTGACTTGACTGTTCATCTCTTCTCTTCTCATACTCATTCTTCTCTTCTCATCATCTCTATATGTCCCCTGCACACCAACCACGAAGGGACAACATGAGTGGTTGCGGTGGACAAAGACAAAGATAAACTCCCCAGTGATAAGTAGGGGATATGGGTTGGGGGGGTGGACATGAGTGGATGATTGAAGAGTTGAACAAGACAAACTTGACTGGCAGCAGTTATGCAATTTGAACAGACCAAATACATTGACTTTGGACAACAACAACAAACTAGAAACGGTCGTGCTACAGTACTCCACCAGTGACAATAGCTACGGAGAATGACCAATGCTTCCTCCTTGGAGTATCTATGCCGGGTGACCTTCCAGAGCATTGTAGCAGGATGAGGGGCGCCCTTTTGGATCAGAATTAAGGGGGAAAACAGCATCTCATACCTTCCTTGTTGAAGCCGCAATCTGCTGTAATAAATGGCTGTTGATAGCAGCCCCATACTCTTGTTAATTTGGAAAAGAAAAAAGGACATGGCAGCTAGCCGAGCACCATATGGCCGCTAGGACCAATGGGAAGGAAGTCCCGATAGGGCAGGACCAAAGTCCTACCGGAGAGAGCGGCAACCACTATACTAGCCGTCATACTTCAGTACAATACTGTAGCAACGAACGTAAAACTTCAAGCTGCTGCTGTTCCTCGTTTGTAGTCCACAAGAAGACTTCGTTGGAGGGATTGACAGTTCCCCAAGAGTTTCCCATGTAGCTTTGATGGGGAGGACGATTGCAGAAGCACAAAGAAGACCGAACTTGACTTTGACGGAGAGAGAGCAACAACCACTATGGCAGGATAAACAGAAAACAAGCACTAGGGCAGGAGAAACAGAACGGTTGTTTCTTTGACAACAAAGCTGGAGATGGCTGAAGGCGGTGTTGGAGGAGACAATGGAGAACACAACCCTATAGGAGAGAAAGGACCAGGCAGTCATTTGCCGGCGTAGATGGCCCAATGGGCAGCCAGCCATGACGGCAGTGGCCACTAGCGGGCGGAGAATTCCTTTTGCTCTCTCACTCTTCGGCCTAGCCCTAGGCTCTAATACCATGTTGACTGTAAAGAATAGACAATTTATTCACTATATGTGTTAGATACAAGAGAGACCCTCTCCTATATATAGGAGAGGTGCCACAAACCCTAGACCTAATGGATTGAATGATTTAAAAGGACTGACTTATATGGGCTTACAGACGCAGGCCCATATTACATGACTACATATCTCCTTTTCGCTTTTAACAGTGCACAACATTTCAGTTATCATAATTTATTCATCACGTCTATATATCCAATTTCCACCTTTCACTTTTATTTATGATGCTATATGCTGCAAATGCATGTATACTTCAAAATTTGTGATCTTAATCTCTTACATTTATGAAAAGGAAATTATTTATTCAATTTCTAAATTGCTGGGTAGGATGATACTTGCAGACAGTTGCATGCCAAAAAGGACAATTAATAATATGAAGTTAATTCTGTAGGGGATTCCCGTGGCTCCTCTGTTAGACTTTGACAGTGGTCAGTTTGTTGGAATGCTCACTGCATTGGACTTCATACTAATTCTCAAAGAGGTACTTAGAAGTTCTTTCTTGATGTTTTTTCAGTAATGTAACTGTTCTAAATTTGAACGATACTGTTGACAAGTTGACCTTCAGTGCTTAACATTATGATGAAAGCATAGAACTGTGTTCGGCTTCTCTGAAATCATTAGACGGTCCAGATCAGAAAGTTTTGATAGATATCGAGTGTATCTGCTTCCGCATATGTTAAAGTCTGGCATTGTTTCTAATAATCTAGAATGTAGATGCTGTAATTTTTAATTTAGGTGTTCATGCAAGTTATAGTTAAATCTTGTAGAAAGCTTTCTTGTTGTCCAGAGATATTTTTTTGGCGGGGATCAACTGTACATGTTTCACCTATATTAGTGATACTGCAAAGAAACACCAAATCATAAATTTATTCATAATACTCATTTTATAAACAATGACTCATAGCCGTTAAGCTTGGCATCCAGCACTAGGTGCGAAGGTACCAAATGGGAAACTTGCTGGCTACTACACGAGAAATAGAGAAAATCACCTAAGTGAGCACCTGGTAGGGCTTAAGTGAGCACCTAGTAGGGCTTCTGGGCCTTGGCATATTAGACACCATTGGCACCATATTGCAATGGATAGGGTGCTTCTTTGAAAGGTAAGAGAAATTGGTTTTTAAGACTACAAGTTGAGCTGTCAATCAAATAGCTTGGGCGGTTTGTTGTTCTAGGACCATATGTCGGCAAGAATTGTACTACAGAAGTACTTTCCAGACAACTTAAGGCAGTCTAAGTCAAACATCTGTTCATCTCCAATTTAGGTTATATATACTCTTATCACCTTGTGAACAAGTGTATTCATTGTTATATTAATATGTACACCCCTCTCCTATATATAAGAGAAGAGACAATTACAAGGAAGCACAAGGAAGCAGACTAAACCCTAATGGGCTGTGGGCTGACAGGCCCATGTACATAATAGACTGATTAACCTATTAACTAAATAGGCTAATACTTTCTAACACACCTTTTGACTACTTGGGAGTTGGGACAGTGATTTTCTTCTAGATGGATAAAGGGGGAAGACGCCCACTTGGTGTGCGACTTCCATTTACTCTGCATGATTTTGACAAGAAGAGAAATGGTCTGACTGCTATTGATTGACACATGGGTTTCTTCTTTTCCGAACATCTTGAGGGAACTAGGATCTTGTCCTTGAATGCATCTAATAATGTTAATCTTTAGGGCTTTCTTTATCTGTAGGTTCAAAAGTTTGAGATATGGCAATAATCAAGATTTCTGCCTCTAGAAACCACAACTCAATTGCTTGCAAAAACAATTCTTCTCCCCCCTTGGCGTTCTGTTTCCAGGCAAGTGTGAGCCACTTTCATTGTGGTCTATTAAATTTAGGTTTACTGAAAAAAATCTAAGAAAGGTTTAATGAAAAAGACCACACTGCATAAATATATTCTCTTTTCTTGAGAGACCAAATTTAACATCTCATGTACTTCCTTTCCTTTTCCTTTTCCCAGTGAAATCAGACCCCTCTCACCTTCAGATAATGTTTTAACAACGTAATATATGAACTCACGCATAATCATTAATGTCATCTGTCACGTCTAAATAGTCATATCTATGACCTTTATCCCAATAAATAATTGTTATATATTTGATAAATATGTATTGATGCTTATCACATTGATAGCAAACTCCTTTTTGTCTTACTTACACTTCTTGGTCCTGTATACTGTGTATCTGTCATGTACAATTTTATATGCTTGGGCAATGACCTATGCATTATTTAAGAAATGCCGGAGAAAGGAATTTGGAGGCACCGAAAGCATCTAAGGAACTATGTTGAGCATTTTTATGCTTTGTAGGTCTAACAAGATTAGATTTACTAACAATTAGAAGTTGTACCTCAAATGCCAAGTTGCAATTTGAACATTATATATCTGGCTTGGGATTAAGGAATATATTAATCTTATTGTTCACCTTGAAAATAATTGTCCATTTGATAATCTTATATGCTACAATAACCTAGTAAGTATGTTACCATCGGATGATGGATGTAACACCAAACACAATTATGCTAGACAAGCAGGCTATATCTAACATTGAAGAAATGCTACACCTCACCTTCTAGGGCCTCAACACTGCCTGTTTCTGGTCAAAATCTATGTGATGAGGAGAATTTTGGCGTTACATTTTTGTAGTTCCATATTTATTATTCATCGACTATATGCTCATTCTGTTGGGATTCTTCTCTAGTTTCTCAAATATGTTTCATCTAGCTAAGCTTACGTCTTTGATATAACATTTATCATTTCAAAACTGTATAGAGCATGAAACATTATTCACAAAACAAGTGAAATCACCTGGGCTGATTTCGTTTTGGTTGTAGTTAAGGGAAGAGGATTTGTTGACATTTGAGGCGCTTCATGAATGATTTGATAGTTTTGATCATTGTTCTGGACATTGTTATGCAGTGCACGAACGGAGATTAAGGTTTCATTACTTTCTGAGTCGGGTGTTGGTTTCGGTTTAGGTTTCACATATTTGGGTTATGCCGGGTTTCTAGTAAGAATGGCCAGGTCAATTTCGAGTTTTCATTTTCTAGTTCCGCCAGGTCAGGTTTTGGGTTTCTGACGATGTGTAGTTTTTTTACCAACGCGAGACCGAAGTGACTATGAAAATGTAGCAGAGATGCAACTACAGAGGCTACACAAGGCTTCTCAGGTAGTATAGACCATCATGTTCAAATCCTTCACTAATCATCTTCCACATCTTCATGTCCCATATGAGACAAGATTTAGGTAAGAGGGTGACTGTGACACTTAGAGAAGGAGTCAGTTTACTATTTGAGGAAAATGAAAACGAAGCTTTGAAATATAAAGGACAAATTCAAGAATAAAATTTGAAAAAGTACAAGGTGACCCAATTTGATGCACATCTTGATGGTTCTATCGACCCAGATGACACTTCGTGAGAATGTCTAAGTCATGTAAGTGGTAAAGTGACTTAGAGACCAGTCATGTGGTCTGTGGCTCCTGAGTCCAAAATCTGAGATGAAAATGTATGATACCATTAGTAGACTTGGAGAAGCAAGCAATACATTTGTAGACATATACTGCATTGTTGGTAAGCCCAGCATATTCCTGGTGGGCATTCCTCATCTATAGGTACTAAGCATATTGTTCTTTTGATAGGAGACTTGGTAAGCAGTGTTCTCCTGTGTAGTACCATCTTCCCTTGAAGTAGCAAGATTTGTTATCGTAGGAGGGAAGCCATGGATCATTAACACATACCTTAAACTGTCCTTATCAGCCCCAAAGGGTACATTCAAGTCTAACTCGTCCTCTTCAATCATATGAAGTCAATTCTCACATTTCACCTTTCGGGAGGCACTAGCAGATTTGCTGCTGATATGCATTCAGTCAAAGTCCGAAAATCAGTTGGCTGATTTATTTCAAGTCCCTTGCCACAAAGCACCTTTTTTCTTTGGTTGACTAGTTTGGTAAGATGGTGACTGCTCAAGCTTGAGAGAAAGTACATAATGTTTTTTTTGTATTTATTTATTTTCATCATTATTATTACTTATTTTTATACTTTATTTTTGCCCCTAGTTCCTTTTGTACTATCAAAACGACGGTGTACCTGTGTTAGACACCCATGTCTTCTATTTTTGACGTACCAAACATGGAATAAAGTTTTGATTGAAATTGCAAAACTTTGATCAAAATTTCTGATTGTTTGCCAACTAGGCGTCGAAATGTATTTACATAGGACTAGGGGTTAGTTCAGCAAAATTGTGTTACTAGGTGCAAAGTTAAAAAAAAAAGGGAAATTTCGCGGTAGGAAGCTCAGCATGGGCCTTAATTTCGTGAAATGGCACAAAAATGCGAACTGTGTTTCACAAAATACTGTTCCATGGGCGGTCACTGCTGCATCTTGGGTATTTTGACAATTTTCTTTGACTCTCTTGCTTCCTAGGACTCTCTTGCTTCCACTAGCCCATCTACACCTCCTATTCCTACCCACTTCTATATTAGATCTAAAGAAATATACTATGAAAATAACAAAGTCCCAAGTGCTAGATCTTTTGAAAATCGCATGATCATCTATGAAATAATGGTATGAAAAATGTGATCCACAATAGTTTTAAACTCTTTAACACGTATTTCGTATTACATGATGGCTTAAAAAGCTATTTTCAGGATGTATTTTCTTAGATTTATGTGTAAATGATCTATGTGGCCTGTTTAAATGCTAAAAGTAGACTTAAACAATCGATATGAACTAATTTTAGTAAAAGAATATTAATAGAATCACACATTTTTTTATTTATACCTAATTAATATATAATTTCATAAAAATTAAGTACAGATGAAAAAAATGAAATGTAATGTAGTGAATATGTGATGATTTAACATGCAATATTACTAGTGTAGTAGTTACTACTTTACTCTTACTAGTTTGTAGTCAGTAGTTAAAGCTTAAATACTTAATACTTATAGTTATTACTCATTACTTAGCAGTTACTAACATGACTACTTAGTACTTGCTAATTACTACTTAATACTAAATTAGTAGTTACTCGTAAAAAATAGGTAATGTTAAGTTGTAATTTGTAAGTTTATAACTTGTCACTGTATGTTTTAAGTCCGAAGTTGTAACTTGTAGGTTTGTTAGTGCTTAACAGTCTAAAGTTCAGTTCATCTGTGCACTCACTCATCAAGACGCGGAGACCACCTGACCCCTCAATATATAAATTTAATATATCATCTAGTTTCATTATGTCTATATATTGTGTTTGGAAAATTTCATAACTGAATTCCTTTATTTTACCATTGAAATTACCACAAAATCCCTGTCGAAATAGTTCAACTTCCTTCAATTACACGTGGGACATCCCCCCATATCCAATACTTAATATTTTTGCATAAATAAGTGTCTCGGTGTTTAGATTGTTTTGGTAGAAATTTATGATTTAATTAGCTCATTTTGGCATCGAAGTCGTCGCGAACACAAATCCGAAATTTCTGTCAAAGTTTCTATAATTTCTGTTTCTGGGCCATCAAAAACAGCATCAAGAACGGGCATTTAATTCTATTATATGGGGTATATACTTAGGAAACTACATCCTGCATAACATGGGATATCTTGTTGGTTTCATTTATAGCATCTGTTTCTACTATAAAGTGTTCCATAAACTCCGATTTCGAGTATTTTTTTTTGAGCACAACTGTGTTACTCTACTTTTTTTTTTGTAGATCCTCATCGTCGACTACACATCACTATTTCCACTGCAAAAGTGATCGATAGATTTCGGTTTAGAGTATTTCTAATGTTATTGTTCTTTAGAGTACAACTGTGTTATTCTATTCACTTCCCTATGATCTCATCATCATTGGTTACAACTGGATAGTTTCTTCTTGTAAATTGCACACAAAGGTTTACAATGGAGGGGAGTGAACACCACCTAGAGGAAGTCATTCTTGACTACTAAATTAGCTGTTAAACTCCACTTTGATTGTAGTGTTTGTTATTGCAGTACCATTATATACCAAACAATTTCATCTTGGCTTAGAATATCTGATACTTGGTTCTTCTATGAGTTTGTTAGTATGACTACACGTTTTGTATATTCTTCTGTAATTCTCATTGTTGTAAATATTTTTCTTGCTATAGCTTGGAAGTCACAGTACAAGTCTTACAGAAGAAGAGCTAGAGTCACATACAATATCTGCATGGAAAGAGGGAAAACATAAACTGGGATTCGTTGGGCAGAAGGCATCTTTTTGGAGAAATCTAATTTTCGTAAGATCTTCCGATCTCATAGCTTATCCTATAGTTATTTTCATTAGGTCATTCAGGATAATGAATAGTTTTGTGGCACAAGCTGCCATGAAAATAATAATTGAATCTTACATCTTGCTACACGTCATTACCCTCTTTTAGAGTATTAATTTTTTCTGATTGATGGAAAATGTTTTTGTTACCATCACTTGTGATTCTTGCAATGCTATAGAAAGATATGCTATAGTTTTTGTTCAAATTCTTTATGGACAATAGTGAGGATTACTAGTACACTGGAAAGAGTGTCAGTCACGACGCACATCACAAATATGTATCATGTATTACATAGTTGCACCTACCATCATGTAACCAATACTGTGTATTATTTGGAGTGTAGGCTGGTCCCTATGATCCATTAAAAGATGTAGCATTGAAGATTCTACAAAATGAAGTAGCCACTGTCCCAATTATTTTTTCTGATTCAGGAGATGAATCATTTCCACAACTTTTGCATGTGGCATCCTTATCTGGGATATTAAAATGTAAGTTTTAATGAGATCCCTTCATTCCAGGAGCAACTGCTGTTAACTTATATATATTTTTTTCCATTTCTGTTTCTACCTGTTTAGGTATTTGCAGGCACTTCCAACATTCTTCAAGCTTGTTGCCAATTTTGCAGTACCCAGTATCTGCTTTTCCTCTTGGAACTTGGGTTCCGAAAATAGGAGAATCAAATGGGAGGCCTCTTGCAAGGTTGAAACCTACTGCATCACTTAACACAGCTCTATCTATGCTGGTTGAAGGTGAGTATTTCACCTTTGATGTATAAAACTCCTTTTATTAAAATATCCATTTTTTCATGCTATTTGTAAGGGTAAATTTCACAACAATACATGACATTTCCTTAATTTAACAAATATATCATGATGTTTAAAAGATTACAATAGTTTACAAGATTTACCAATTGTATTGTAAAACATTAGACATCAAACACTCTAAAAAAATCATCAAAATCTATTGCTTTTGTACCCTCCTATCATGCAATACGCCTGCAATAGAGAAATAAACCAACCTACATCACTAGCACAAGCACAATATATACACATTGAGCTATGTAGTCACAAGAGTTTGTTTTACATTTTAACTTAAATGTTCATGATATACAAATATTTGACATTCGACCGGTACCATATTCAATTCATTGTACATGTTAGGACTGTTTGTTTCCTCATTCTATAGGAATGGGCTAAAAATCATTGACACGTTAATAATGTATATCTGTGTGACACATTTGTTGATATATTTGCTAAACCATATATAAGTTTGTTATTTTAGTAATGTCAAGATGTATTTGTGAAAATAAGGAACTGTTGTGCAGTTTTATGAAATTTACCCATAATTTATGTCACCATGAGGTCTTGCTGCTACCAGAAACAGCTATGATGCTTTCAAGCTGTTGATAAACATTTTTTTATCACACTATTTCTTTGCTTATTTGATCACATGGTAAATATATATCATGTTGTCCTTGTAGTCCTTGGTAAATAATGCAGGCACACACTTATGTCCGTATTTGTCAGGATTAAGGTCCTTAGCTTTTTCTCTATATAGGGTAAATTGTATGGTGTTGTACTAAGCTTATTCTTCTATGGCAGCTCAAGTTAGCTCCCTACCAATAGTGGATGATAACGATTCATTACTGGATGTCTATTCTAGAAGGTACAAACAATTTTTTTTTGACGCGAGAGTATTTTTCTTTCCACTGTTTCCATGTGCTACAAACAATTATCTATATATTTTGGCAGTGATATCACAACTCTGGCAAAAGATAAAGCTTATGCAAAGATCCATCTCGAAGAAACTACTATTCATCAGGTAGCTTCTGTAAGTTGTATATAAAAATTATTTGAGTGCAAAGTCCTATTAGCCTTTTTCGGGGACCGCAAAGTTATGATAAATGTTGGTCACAGATTCCTGATGTTCACGTGTTGTCACATGCACTTTCTGAGAGTCCAAAGCATGTCATAATGTAACAGGATAACTTTCAACTATATAAGATGGTTATTGCTCTAGGCACTGGAAAAAATAAGGTGTTTGTGAGATGTTCCTTTTTTGGTTATTCTTGTGGTTGTGGCTCTATTTCTATCTGGGTGAGTTCATGTTATCCTGTAGGACCTTCTAAGCTGTAGGTATATTTTGGTGCTTGTGGTTGCTATCTTCTCACGGTATTTCAGCAAAAATCTGCCTCAGACGTTCATTATCAGTATCTTATGTTTTGTACTAGAATGGTTGGTATAAGTGATGCTCGACGTGCATGCAGGCAGATCCCAAGTGTCATTTGCATCATAGTTATGCTTATAAATGGGTTGGTTATCCTAGGCCACTATCATTTTCCTTTCGATGTTGATTTATGCTTATATAAAGCCACATGTTAGTATGATTGTTTCACACATTGGCACTAACCAACGTCGAAAAACCCCCTTTTCTTATTGGATTTTTTTTCTTTTAAACTATGAGCGTACAGTAATAGCAACTTCTGACCCTATGGTAAACACAGGCTCTGCAACATGGCCAGGATGCAACCTCCCCGCGTGTCCTTGCCAGCAGACAGAGAATGTGCCTGCGATCTGATCCTCTGTTTGCAGTGATGGAGCGCTTGTCAAAACCTGGTAGGTTGTTTCACTTTTTATTTTTGAGGAATAGTGACCACATTTTCTTTTACTTCTACACCTCCAACTATTCATTGAATCCATTGACCCTTCAGGAGTTAGGCAGCTCATTGTGGTGGAAGCTGGGAGCATGCGTGTGGAAGGCATAATTTCACTAAGCGACATATTTAGAATCCTCTTAGGAAGCTAGTTTAGTGTTCCTGGATGGTGTATGATTCATCTTGTATGGCCTTTTGTTTTGAGTCTATCTTTATTCAGATGACCTCCTGACTTTTATTTTAGATAAAGTCAAGAGAGGTCTGTAAATGTGTTCGGCTTCACCTACTTGCACACTACCTGGTTTTTACTGTTTAGATTTCCCCCCTCAAAATAGAGGCACGGTGAATTCAATAAGTTAAAATCAAGTCTTCCTCTCAGTGGGTTTTGATGGTCTTTACTTGTTGAATATTTGACTTGGTCGGATTTGGCGCTTTCTTTATGACCTTTACTGTGTTTTGGTTAGCCAATCTGGTGATGCTCTTTCTACATGTTTTTCTTGACATTGCTGTTTTCTATCTTATTTGATAATTGATGCCTTCATTATTACTAGGTTACTAAAATTGAATTCTGAGTACATGATTTATTCAAAAGGCTGATTCGAACAGTTGTATGCTCTAACAGTAGCCTCTGTAGAAATTGTTGCTAACTCATTCACGCTTGCAGCTATGACAGTTTGAGGGCAATTTATACAGTGAACGATATACAGTGAACCAGATGTTACAATGTTTTACCTCGTAGCCCTCAACCCATATTACAATGCCACATTAGTACCTCTTTCAATGCTGGTAGCTCATCCACGATTTAGTTTAACATCGTAACATATCGTTCACCTACTTGCTCGACTAATGTGGTGCCCAACACAGCAGCTAACACGGTGGGAAGAGGTGCACGATGTCTATTGGGTTTGTTATTCTCTGTAATGGGTGGACTTGAATATGATAAGCCGTGTAATAAGGTGCAAGGTTATGAAACTGGATTTCCTTTATTTTAATACTCTATTCTCCATGGTGCTTCATACCTACGTCTGTAAACTCCGTTGTCTACAGAAGTTACATACACACATGCTGGGTAGATTTAGATAGGTAGGCGTATAGTTTCTTTCTGTTTTGATTTTAGACCTGGAGATTGGCTATGGATAGGGCTTGAGGTGGGTTGTTGTTGTTGTTTAGGCTGCGGTTGAGCACAGATTTAATCCGCGTTTATGAGCTGTGGTGGTTTTTTGCTTGATGTTTCGGCCTACATGAGGAGGGTAGGTTGAATAATATGACCTTCTGGTTTGATGAAAAAGAAAAATTGTCTACAGAAGTTGGTTAGCGAAGCCTTGTAGTGCTACTCTTTACAAGTTCATCAAGTGAATGCTCTTTGTTTTGGAGTCGTGGAAAGGTTATCTACCTATTCTGGTCACAGAGGGTTTTTAGCCGGTCCTTGGAATGACCTAGCTATGTGATTGTGCTATTTTAAGGTGGACTGTTGACAGACCAATTTTCTGATGTCATGTTCTTTTCTTTTGGAAGGATATTTCTTTTAAGTAGGTGGAATAATAAACTGTCTTAAATTCTGAAGCTGGCTCTTAGTCTGCCTTTCTAAATAAAATCACATACAATTTATGGAGAGGGTTGAGGAACAAAATAAATCAATTTGTACATGGAGATGTACTAGTATAATATTGAAGAATATATTTTGCATTGTTTTTCTTGTTTGTTCTTTCCGTATTTTACTGCATGGTCCACACTATTATTAATAGATTAGAAGCCGAGAGCATGTTCCAAGTAAAAGTTCAGCGTGATATAGAGCATTGCGTAGTGTGGGTGTGTGCCTATAACAGTGCACGACTTGGTGTTCTACACGTGATCTACGGTACTGTATCAACCTCGTGCATATTTTTTGGCACACCCTCTTTGGGCGTGTCGTATGTGTTGGCCTCTCCTATGCACACTTGGGCTAGTTTGGTTGCATGCAGATGCAGCCCAGACCGTGGCTTGTAAAACAGGAAATTCAATTCGTTGATATAAAACTAAACTGGTTTCGTTTGGTTCAACGTCGACAGAACGTGAGTCAACACACGTGTGGGGCCACTACAAACTTTTCTCTTCGTATGGCAATAATTTTCTCAGCGGTCGTAGCCCGAGCCAAACTAGTGGCTGTGGAAAGTGAACCACGCTGGAATTAGGCACAGTTGCTTCCCCCACTTTTATGCATGTCTGTGGACGATGCAGTGAGTTCCTTTTCACACTGTGGGGTGGAACCGCATCAAACCAAATGCATGGAAAAGCAAATCACGCTCAGTTGCAACTGCACCAGTTGGTTTTCAGTCCAACCAAACTAGCCAGGCATTATAGAAAATTTTTGTCCGATTCGATCCAGCCCGGACCACAATTTGCGGATCGTGTGGATTTTTTTTACTGCTGCGGACCCATCTGGACAATCATATATTCATTGCGGACCGCGCCCAACAAAACTGCCGATTGATCCGTAAGAGACATACCTGCCTCCCATACAGTTTGCGTCTCCGGCTGTGCTGCAAGGCCCGCAACCCACAAGCCACTCAACAACCAGCGGCTGATCAATCCACTCCTCGCTCCGGCCTTCCCGTCGGGCAGTCATAGGTGATGTCCCCGTCCATGGCATCCAGGCGTCGCTCCTGTGGTCGATGGTCAATCCACGGTGCCCTTCTTCCTCCTAGGCTTTTGAACCTTCCGCTTTCCCAGTTCATCCACTCGCTGAAGAGGCGTGTAGCATGAAGCAGTAGTTGGGGTGGCCAGCTACAGTCAGGGGAGTTCAATCATGCCAGCCTTGTCCCTTGACTGCGGCCACCACTAAGCATAGTCGTCTCAACCCATCTAAAACGGGAAACCAGTCGAGCAAGCGAGCAGCTAGCTAACCCACCAAGCGAGCAGCAACCCGCTTACTCTCTTGTTCGCTGGTGCTTGGTGTTTGGATCACAAAAGTTGGATACTAAGGAATTGGGTGGATTGTTGATTTCATGAATATATCATAGTTAATGTTCGATGTCTGTTTCTTCCCCTTTTTTTTTTTTCTTTTCAAACTGGTCTTGTTCTTTTTCTGATAGGCTCGCTTGCATTTGGTAAATGAACTGATGTATAATTGAACCGATGAGAAGAACTTGTATATCGTTGTGGGCTCGAATTAAGGCTATTGAATTATATGTATCTTGCATATTCAATTGTATCCGTCATCTTTATTTTTGGGCCAAGTTCGACAATTTAAACAAGTTTTCGAATTGCTTGTTTGCAACGTGAAGCATACCACGAAACCCAGTGGTGGATCTTGGAAAGAAATATTGAGGGGGGCATAATGTTCTACGAAGTAGTCAAGTGTATCCATCTCAAAATAATAAAAAATTAAGATCATAATAAATTTTCTTTACTTCAATTACAATGATATATTAGATTACAAAAGAAAATAAAATGAAATTGGTGATGCAGATAAGTTACATAAAACCACACGTATCATAAATAAATAAAATTAACGATAAGATGACTTACAAGATGTTTTCATCACTCCACAGTACCAGGACGACGAATAATAAAAAGAACAAGCCAACAACTAGAGGTATAAGAATCAACTTTGTTTCTCTTTGTTTAGTGTTGTTGTGCTCCCCTATGTGTGTTTGAAAAGGTAGAGGCAACCTATTTTCAAAGGTTGTGTTGGTCGCTTAAACAATATTGAAAGTAACATTTTTACAATGATGTGGAACTCTATTTGAAAAATATCCATGCCTACGAATATCGAGTAGGTCATGTTGACGCTTGTTTAATGAAACATGAAGTTTGACACGTTCAATGTTGGATGTTTATAAATAGAATTATAGAGGTTGATTGTTTCCTTTATTTATGATTACTATTTTGGATAATGATGATTATCAAAGATCGGAGGAGAGAGAGCAAAATTATACTAAAAAATCAAAATATAATAGCAATTGTAATAGGTAATAACACACGAAATCCTCTTTACAATTGTAAAAGTAACACAAACTGAAAAGGAATCTACGAAGCATTAATTTAGCGAGTAATAGTCGAACAGGAGTCAAAATGATATAGTTTTTTTGTTGTATTAATTAACTTAGAAAGTATAAAAGAATCATCAATGGAAAATTATTGGAGGAGGGGGGCTTATCAGATAAAAAGTTGTCAACGCATTAAATCAGATTAATTAACAACTTTTAACCTAACTACATTTATTAATTTAAAAAATCAAAATAGAATATAAATTATAATAGACAATAGCCTAAGAATTCCTCTTCACAATTATAAAAACAACACAAACTGAAAAAAAAATCTACAAATGCATTAATTTAGCAAGTAAATATCATAAAGGAGTTAAAACAATACTTTTTTTATTGTATTGTTTAAGTTGAAAAGTATAAAGGAACTGTCAATTGAAAACTCTTTGGGGATGTATCAAATTAAAAATGGTCAACATAATAAAGAAAATTAATTAACAACTTTGAGCCCAATCATATTCATTAATTTTTAAAAATCTTAGGGGGGGTGACCCTCTAGTCTTACAGGAGATCCTCCACTGATGAAACCAAAACTATAATTTGCTGGTGCAACATGAATGATAAAAGAGCTTTTATATCATGATACTAATACTCTAGTTGGGGTGGGGGTGTAGTGGGTCGATGTAGTGTATTATTTGTTTTGTCTCTTTGCAGATCGAGTTAGATTTTTGCAGATCGGTTTAGAGTTTTGTGGACCGGTTTGATATTCTTTCTTTGCGGATTTTTCAGATTTGGATCAGATGCGGGTTGTACTGTCGTGGGTTGAATCATGTTCGGTTCAGATCAACAAAAATCCAACCCGTTGCCATGCCTATGCACACTATCCTCTTGTGTGCTTCATGGACTAGTCTTGTGCCTACCTTATGTAACATGAAACCTTCTGTGACCTAGTTGCCCATTATCGGTTAATCATGACATTCCGCATGCTACATGTGACACACTAGTGAGTTGAAGGAAGAAGTCTAAGTAATTATGAAATTTTGACATGACCCTCATGTTCTTCATTAAAGAAATACTAATCGACCTTTTTGTTAAAAATGCATCCAAATCATTGTTCCTTAGCTTCATTTCTTGTATTACTTCATCTTATATCGACAACAAAGGATTCTTGTGTGAATTCACATTCTAGATCTGAAGTGCAAAACATGCATGCATCTCGCCCTCTCCGCAATTCTATTATGTAGCTTCATGTTTCTATAATATGGATCATCCATGTGCTTGTGATATGAATGTTTATTATCTTCACTATGCATGATTTTATAGATTGCTTTGAGTGATTCTCTCGTAGCAATGTGTCTTATCGTCACAAACTTTTCTTGATGATGATGTATTTGGTTTTTGTCTTTTTACTGCACAATATGAGTGTGAAGAATAATGTGTACTAAAGAAACATATGATAATAAAATATGGAATACTTACTAATGTGATGTTAAATTAACGAATCCTAGCCACATATATCCAATATAGTGGCCTAAGTTGTTAGTTATCCACATATTATGCTAACGTCGCATGGAACATATAGACATAGTCAAATACATTGAGATCACTCCCATCTGTCGACGCTGAGGCTGTTTGGAGTTGTACGATAATAAGAAATATCATAAATCTTGTTATAGAATAGTATAGGGCCCCATATCACAACATACATCATTCTTCACATTAATATGAAGATGATCAATGATGTAACAACCAACATCTCAGTATAAAATTTGAAAGCAGTAGTTTTTAGCAGCTCAAAGAGAAAATTTGTGGAAGGTTGTTTGTAAGTGATAAAGTACTCAGGTTGTTTGTAAGTGATATCGTACTTGGTGCAATGTCTCTGTGAATGATGAAGTCACATGAGCATGTAAAATGGGGGAAGTTGTATTATTATCAAGCAACCCTATAGCTTCTTGATGCGATGATTTTGAGTCACATTTATAGACTTGTTTTACTTGCGTTTTATGCATTTATTGGTCACTTTGGTGGTTAATATTGCATAATTCACTTACTTTAGTCTATGATCCTTCTCAGTGTCAAATTTCTCTTATTTTATTGTTTTGAGCATAAATGATTACAATAATAGGTTTTATTTCGGCTTATGTAGTTTTGTTTTGCAATTTCAGGAAAAAAACACATATTTGCTGTTGTCGATACCATCGACAGCAGTCGATACTATCGACACAGCCACAGGCAGGCAACCTCAAGGAGGAGCGCAGAGTCGATACCATCGACCGTGAAGTCGATGGTAGCGACTTACCATCAGGTTGCCAGTGACCAGCCAATCGATACTATCGACCCCAAAGTCGATACTATCGACAACGATGGAAAAGGGATAAAACTGACGCCTAAGGGTGTCGATACCATCGACCCGCATCGATGGTATCGAACCGTCAAATCAGGGTTTATTTCAGATCGGCTCTAATTCGACGGTTGTGATATTTTTATAACCTAACTCGGTGATTATACCTAATGACGGCGGCCAAGAGAAGAGGATCACGTCATTAGTCACTGCACACATCCCGAGAAGGTGTGGAGAGAAGAACGAAGCCCAGAAGCACACCCCAGCCATTCCAAAAGACGAAGAAGACGTTTTCCACCGCCGAAAGGCTGTAGATCGCGCATTCTACGCTGAGGAACGCTTGCATCTTCTCCATTCAAGGGTTTCATCACTTATTCCCATTTTTCTCCATATTTTCCCTTTATTCAACCATGTCTTGCTCTGAGATGAACATGCGGGGCTAATCCCCGTTGTCTTTAGGACCGGGAGTAGCCCGAAGAAGTATTGTATGATGTTTTTATCATAGTAATTTATAATTTGTCTCTAAAATCCGTGGTATGATTTCGTTTTTTCAATTATATTGTTATGCTTGATCACCATAATGATAATATAATGCCTTTAATTACTTTGAAAGAAGAATTAACGGTTGAAAAGAGACGAAGTTCACATTAACTAACAAATCCCTTGAACAAGGTGATGTACGGTTAATGGTGGAAACCCAGAGGTCGATTCTAATGCACCTAGTTTAGGGTATAGGTTACTACGACGGTGGAACCGACTTAGACATAGGTAGTGAATTATACCACGACAGTGGATAATTCTGACTACAGGCCACTACCCAGATTAAGAGGTGAATCTGATTAACTATGTGAAAATTTATACAATGAAAACCCGCGGTGAAACCGCAATCCTAAAGATCTCCATTTGAATTGATTAAACTAAACACTTAATCGATTGCTTTGTTTTATTTTATTTTCTTTTATTTTACAACAACTCTGATAACCTTTTTATTGGTCTAGCTGATTACGAGTAGTTAGTAGTAGTCTACCGATAATTTAGTGTCCCTGAGTTCGACTCGGGCCTCACAAAGGCCTATACTACGTTGACACGTGCACTTGCGTTATACACACGGTAAAATCGTGTCAAGTTTTTGGCGTCGTTGTCGGGGACACGTCAATTGTCGGCACTACGAGTGATGCAAGCGGCCACTCTAGGCCACAATTTTATTTTTTTAATTATCATTTTTGAAATGCATAGTTTATCATTCATATTTAGAAATCGTCTAACAC
This sequence comes from Alisma plantago-aquatica, assembly GCA_963693085.1. NCBI lineage: Eukaryota > Viridiplantae > Streptophyta > Magnoliopsida > Alismatales > Alismataceae > Alisma > Alisma plantago-aquatica. The sequence continues at coordinate 1,231,536,460 of OY856411.1, forward strand.
GGTACTGAACCAAATTATTATTTTACAGGTATTGGTGCATGGTGAGGACGCGTAGCACTGACTACACGCATCAATCACTAGAGGTTCCACTGCCGGGACCCGATGACGAGAAGAACTATATTCAAGACCAATCAGACGAAATAGATTCCGACTCAGAACAAGAAGCCATGATAGAAGAGCAGACGATATGGGAGAAGATAAAAGATTCTTCCTCATCAGCGTCAAAGGGACCAATAAAGAAGCAGGCGGTCAACATTCCGACTTACAAGATTGATCCGGCATTAATAAATTTGGTCAAATCAAATGCTTTCCATGGGCTTAAAAATGAAGATCCGATGACTCATATAAGTCAATTTGTGGAAAATTGTGACATGATTAAAATCGACATGTTTCCACAAGAGACGCTCTATTTGAAGTTATTTCCAAGTTCTCTGTCGGGAAATGCACAAGAATGGCTACATAATCTTGATGATGAGTATGTGAAATCATGGAATCACATGGTTGAGGTATTTTTCGAGAGGTTCTTTCCGCCCGAGAAGACCAACGATCTTATACGAAAGATCCACAACTTCAGCCAGAAAGCCGGCGAGACGTAATCCGAAACGTGGGAACGTTTTCAAATAATGCTGAGGAGGTGCCCACACCATGGTTTGGACAAGGAAAAACAAGTCAAGATTTTCGATTTTGCTCTTTCTGAGCATGATAAAAGCAATCTGGATTCCGCAGGATCCGGGTTTTTCTTAAACAACACTGGCACTAGGTGTTGGAAAATTCTGAAAAATATGGCAAAGAAGCAAAATCTTGGGGCGACAGGGATGCACCAGAACAAGTGAAAGTTGTAGGTGAGTCCAGGGCCATCAAGGAGCTGAATGATAAATTGGACCTTCTAGCCAAGAAATTGCTTGCCAAAGAGATGCAGAATCCAATGAGGAAGCCTAGGTCAAATTTATGCAACAATAGGGCTATAGAAACAATAATTATGCTTGGAGGAAGGATAGGAAATTCTCATGGAAGGATCCAAACAACTTCCTACAAGATCCAGATGCAAAGACACAACCAAGGGCTGAAGACAAAAGCACCGAGTTGCTTAGTCAAGTAGTGCAGCAAAATCAGGAGATGATGAGCATGTTTAGTAAGCAGCTGCAGTCTCAGGGTGAGATCTTAACTAAATTTGGGCAAACATTGCAAAGACACGGAGCACAGATGAGGGCACTAGAGACGACTGTGACCCAAATTTCCAATGAAGTGGTGGCCATGAAGCATGCCAATCAACAAAGACAGGCTGGGAATGTAGAGGTTGTTCAAGCACATCATCAAGTAAAGTACATATCTGTGATTACTGAGGCAGAGCCCCCGATGTTGGAAGTCTAGGACAAAAGAAAAATGATTTTTGATACAGAGGCTACACCGAGAATACCATATCATCGCAGTCATTATGGACTACCTGGCAGATATATCCCATTCAGAAAATCCCTCCAAGAGCCCACCACGGTCGCGCCCGCACCTAGGCAAGAAGAGCAGGTGAAGGCCATGCGTTAGGGTGAAGTTACAGTCACTGAGGGAGAGGATCCGCCACAAGTTACACCTGTTATAAATGATGTACCAAAGTCTACGCCAGAGGGTGACATTGGAGCAAGCTTAGGGGAGGAGACCCCGAAAAGCACGTATGTGCCACCTCACCAGCGTCTAAATGAGGCGGTTGTGTCTATTCCGGATAGTTCGAGGCTGAAATGATAGAGGAAGACTCCATATCAATATTCCGTTAGTAGAAATGATAGAGCAGATTCCCGCATATGGGAGGTTTATCAAGGATATCATCACCAAGAAGAGGCGGATCAAAGACGCATATGTTTGTCGGGTGAATGAGATGGTGAGCTCAATTATCCAAGGGAGTTTACCACAAAAGAGGAAAGACCCAGGAGGATGCTACATTCCATGTTCCATAGGAGGTCAACATTTTCCACAAGCACAATGTGATTCAGGCGCCAACATTAATCTTATGCCAATGTCCACGTTTCAAAAGCTTGGGTTGAAGAAAATAACGAAATCAGCGACAACTATTGAGTTGGCGGATGGGTCCATTGTGAAGCCCTACGAAGTGTGCGAGGATGTACTTGTCAAAATAGACATGTTTATCTTTCCAGTGGATTTCATCATCATGGACATGGCACAGCTTAAAAGTTGCGAGATGCTATTGGGCAGGCCGTTTCAAGCGACAACTGATGTTATCACCGCTATCGGGAGAGTTACATTGACCTTGGTGATTGGCCAGGATCGAGTTGAGTTCAAACTGCCGAGTGATCCCCTATAAACACTCTCCGAGGCCCCAAGATGAAAAGCTTGATTTCGTCTAGCCTAAGACGTTAAATAAGGGCGCTTGTTGGGAGGCAACCCAGCCATTGGTAGTTTCATTTAGTTTATTTTACATTTGTAAGTTATTTTGATTCAATTTTGTTTTTAGTGTAAAAAAGATACCTTGATCGTTTGTTCAATGTGCAGGACTGAGGCAGGGTCGATGGTATTGACATGGGCACAGTTAGGCGGCTGCAAATATCTCTCTGAGTCGATACTATCGACGGCCTCGTCGATGGTATCGACCTACCATCAGGTTGCTCGCCAGAACGGGGTCGATAGTATCGACATGGATGTCGATACTCGCGAGATCCCTGAAGATATTCAGACAAAATTTGTCTCAGTGAAGTCGATACCATCGACGGGTCTGTCGATGGTATCGACCCGGTTACAGGCATAAAGCGGCGGCCGGGCCTCACGAGGGTGTGTTCCCTAAGCAGAGTCAATACTATCGACTTGCATAGATGGTATCGACGCAACATGTCACCGATTCGCGAGAGGAAATCAACGGAGATCGCTACATCAAGAAAATCGATCCTTGGGATGGGTCGATACCATCGACACCCGTCGATGGTATCGATGCGTCATCGATCTGGGCCCCCACATCTGGCTATCGACAACCGTAGATACTAGCGGAAGACCGGATTGTGCTACAGGTGTCAATACCATCGACCCGTGTCGATGGTATCGACGGGTGCACATCAACGCCGACCGTGGTTATAAAAGAGAGGGATGGTTGTCATATGACGTCACACCTTCAGAGCCTTTTCCCTCCACTTGTGCCGTGCGTCTTGTTGTGCGACCAGAGCCCGGCTACGAGAATCCAAGGAGCACGATCTTCCCCGAGCCTTCACCGAGCAGAGATTGTCTTCTCCGACCTTCACCAAGCTCCATCTTCCATTCCTTCCTTCTCGGCGATGATGGTGCGTACAACCGGTGCATCTTCTTCACGAGCGGATCCTATGGTGATCCCTGAGTTCATTCCTCCACCTACTACATCTATTCCTCGTCCGAGGATTGTCCACCCTTCCGCGAAGGTCCAGAAGGTTTATGAGGAACTTATGAAGAGAAAGATCGAGCCCACACGCTATGTCGACCGGGACATGGTTCGTTACCTCGGGTTTGAGCCCAATCTCGCCTACGTCTTGAAGGGGCAGGTGAGACACACAACCAGGAGGCCCGACGAGCTGGAGTTCCACGCAGACGGCCAGCCTTTCTTCGGCGAGTGGTCGACTTACAAGGAACTTGTGGTGGAGTTCATGGCTTCGTTGGACATCAATGTGTTGCCCAATGACTTGATCGCCACCGACAGAGAGTGGAAGAAAGGGTGGGTGTCATTCAGACTCTACAACAACGAATACACTCTCACTCTTGCCCAGTTCAATTCGGTGTACAATTGGTATCATGACCCATACCTGCACCGGAGGCTAGACAACAGGACAAACTACGATGTCATCTTTGCCCAACTCGTGACTGCACCTCCGGGCAAATCCGTCAGCTACCACAAGGCTATAGTTGCTGATTTCGAGCATCTGTTTGTGTGGATTCTGTACCGCATGCTCTACACCACGCTGTTTGCTCGCGGTGACTTGTCTCTCAGCAAATTTCAAGAGACAGATTTGTTCTTCCTGCACAAATTGCTGAAGCGCGAGGAGTGCAATTGGGGCATGTTCTTCTTGACGCACGTGTTGTCCGTGAGGAGGGGTACGCGGAAGGCTCCAATCCAATTTGGAGGGCTCATCACACCACTGGCCCTCTACCTTGGGTTAGATTTCTCCCATCTTACTCCCCTTTCTAATAGGAGCAAGGTCAACCTCTAGCATCTGCACCGCTCCAACCTCCTCCTGCTCCGTGATGGCTTGGCATATGCAAATTGCCATGTCAATCAAGCATATCAAGAGTGTTCACTTCCATACCCCATCTTCAACATTGAGGGAGATCAACATTTCCGATGGCCTGTCATTGCCATCGACGGCTCCGATGAAGACGGCGGTGATGATGACAACAATGATGCAGGCGATGAGCATGAAGAGGAAGAGGAGGCTTTCACTCATCTTTGGGCACAGGTAGCACCCCGGAAGCGTCCCCGTATGCATCCAGGTGCATCTTCATCTTCACAGCCTCCACCACCTCCGCCTTCTCATCAAGGAGAGGATTCCTACTCCATGCAAGGGATGTACTCGATGCTGCAGGAGATTCATCAGACACAGCAACAACATACAACTTCATATGCCGATATTCATGATACAACGAACCGGCTGTTAGATAACCAGAGGGCCATTTTCGAGAATGAGCGGCTCCTCCTCAACAATCAACAAAACATCCATGACAGGTTGCACAGGATGGAGATGCAACAGTAGCCCTTCTACGACAATTACTGGAGCCAGAATTATTTTGGGGGGTATCCAAAACCTCCACCAATGCCCCAGTACGATCCGAGCTTTCAGGGGCAATACCCATCTTGGGACCCCACGGCTCCACAATACCCGCCTCCTCCTGAAGAATGATCAGTATCACTGTTCCACCTTTTAAGGTTGTTTTTGACTATGAGGCCATAGTCGAATTCAAGCTTGGGGGGAGTTGGAACAGTTTCTATCCTTTATTTTTCCTAGTTTCGGTTGTTATTGCTTTGTCTTTTGTCATTTATTTCTTTTAATTATTAGTTTATTTGTAGGATCCACACTCCATCTAGTGTAATTGTGGATGTCTAAAATCATGTGTCATCTCATTGCTTGTACATGGGAATCAGGGGCAAATTTAAAATTTTTAGTGTTTTTGCAAGCTTGTGTTGTTCAACTTTGAGCACATAACTTAAGGACATAATTGGGCGTGTCAACTCTAAAATAGGAAATCATAACTGTACATTCCTATGGTTCATGAAAAGTGGACGGAATTGGTTGTTTGAGCTTAAACTGACCAAATGATAATGAGACCTTAATTTGAAATGAGAGAGAGAAACCTTTTAATTGCTACACAGGTCAATAAGGAGGGACACATAATATTTTCCAAAGGTTCAGTCAATTAGTCTTATGATCTATCCACCCCATTGTTTTCATACTCCACCATAAGAACTAGAAGCAAATTACAGTTTAAATCTCTTTGATTGCATCCCATGTAGGTAGGTTTTGCATTGCAACTATTTTCACATATTTTGCATGAAAATAAAAAAAATAGAGTAGCTATACATGCACATTATCCTTAGGTGCGTGTCATTTAGTTGCATAACTATCATTTGGTAGCTGCATTCACATTTTTGTGCATATAGTACATCATGCATCTTATATCTTCTGAACATAAAAGGTGATGAACTTGTTCCATACCTTCTGAATGCTTCAAATGTATAAGTTATGCAGCAATAAGTGAGCCTGACAAATAATTCATTGTCAGCTATGAAAATAAGGGCTTAAAAAAATTGAAAAAAAGTTTCAAAAAAAAAAGAAAAAAAAAAGAGAATAAGTGAGAAGCAATTAGGAATGAGAGGGAGAAAGGAACATGTTCTCACTTGCATAATAAGAAGAATAAGCACATGGTGTAGTTTCTTAGATATTTTATCTCACTTTGAGACGGAATGATAGTGCATGCATCATTCCACCCAAATGTAGGCATTAGGGCATTTTCACTTGCATATGCATCATTTAGGTCATTTTTGTTATTTGTGCATGTAAAACTGTATAATGCTTCCATTTCTTTCACTAGCCACCCATTCCATCCACCCGTTGCTCGAATTGGTAGGCCACCGTGATTTTCTCCTCACTCGTTAATACCAAGAGAGCTGCTTCCATGTAGATGGTAGTTAGGGCGAGCAACGTAGATAAGAGATCACAAGATGCACCGAGTCTGAACCAGAGAATTTTATTATGTTAACTGCCTTATATGATAGTGTTAATCAATTTTGAGGTAGATATCTTTTATGGATGATTATTGTCGCCTTTAGGATAATTATCATTCCGTGGTTAGTGAGGGCCAGAATGTGAATGTCTGGCGGGAATCATATGGTGATGTTTGTTGTGATAATCTGTTCTTTAGTTGACCCTCGCAATTCTATTCTAGAGTTTTGTTGCTCGAGGACGAGCAATGTTCAAGCTTAGGGGAGTTTGATGCGATGATTTTGAGTCACATTTATAGACTTGTTTTACTTGTGTTTTATGCGTTTATTGGTCACTTTGGTGGTTAATATTGCATAATTCATTTACTTTAGTCTATGATCCTTCTCAGTGTTAAATTTCTCTTATTTTATTGTTTTGAGCATAAATGATTACAATAATAGGTTTTATTTCGGCTTATGTGGTTTTGTTTTGCAATTTCAGGAAAAAACACATATTTGCTGTTGTCGATACCATCGACAGTCGTCGATACTATCGACACAGCCACAGGCAGGCAACCACAAGGAGGAGCACAGAGTCGATACCATCGACCGTGAAGTCGATGGTAGCGACTTACCATCAGGTTGCCAGCGACCAGCCAGTCGATACTATCGACCCTAAAGTCGATACTATCGACACGTGTAGCTTCAGCGACGGAAAAGAGATAAAACCGACGCCTAAGGGTGTCGATACCATCGACCCGCGTCGATGGTATCGACACCGTCAAATCAGAGTTTGTTTCAGATCGGCTCTAATCCGACAGTTGTGATATTTTTGCAACCTAACTCGGTGATTATACCTAATGACGGCGGCCAAGAGCAGAGGATCACATCATTAGTCGCTGCACACGTCCCGAGAAGGTGTGGAGAGAAGAACGGAGCCCAGAAGCACGCCCCAGCTGTTTCGGAAGTCGAAGAAGACGTTTTCCACCGCCAAAAGGTTGTAGATCGCGCATTCTACACCGAGGAACGCTTGGATCTTCTCCGTTCATGGGTTTCGTCACTTATTCACGTTTTTCTCCATGTTTCCCCTTTCTTCAACCATGTCTTGCTCTGAGATGAACATGCAGGGATAATCCCCTTTGTCTTTAGGACCGGGAGTAGCCTGGGGAAGTATTGTATGACGTTTTTATCATAGTAATTTATAATTTGTCTCTTAAATCTGTGGTATGATTTTATTTTATCAATTATATTGTTATGCTTGATCACCATAATAATAATCTAATGCCTTTAATTACTTTGAAAGAAGAATTAACGGTTGAAAAGAGACGAAGTTTACATTAACTAACAAATCCCTTAAACAAGGTGATGTACGGTTAATGGGGAAAACCCAGAGGTCGATTCTAATGCACCTAGTTTAGGGTATAGGTTACTACGATGGTGGAACCAACCTAGACATAGGTAGTGAATTGTACCACAACAGTGGACAATTCTGACTACCGGCCACTACCCGAATTAAGAGGTGAATCTGATTAACTATGTGAAAATTCATACAATGAAAACCCGCGGTGAAACCACAATCCTAAAGATCTCCATTTGAATTGATTAAACTAAACACTTAATCGATTGCTTTGTTTTATTTTCTTTGCTTTTATTTTACAACAACCCTCATAACCTTTTTATTGGTCTAGCTGATTGCGAGTAGTTAGTAGTAGTCTACCGATAATTTAGTGTCCCTGAGTTCGACTCGGGCCTCACAAAGGCCTATACTACATTGACGCATGCACTTGCATTATACGCATGGTAAAATCGTGTCACTTTTCTTAGTGGCATTGTTGTTTTTCTCTAATTACTAGGGCTAAAGGATATGTGTGTGAATAATTTAGTGAATAAGAAACCATCTTGTTGTCGCCAAGGCACATTTATTGAACTCACTCAGTGTTCGTGCCTCCTAGGCTGCAGGAAACACGACAAATAAAAAGGTGATCAAATGAGGAAAAAAAACACCTAGGCGTCTGAGAGATGAATAAAGGAGTTCTTAGATTAGTGGTTTCCATAGGAAAAGAGTAGTTTGATGGGATAGGATCCCCTCACAAGGAATAAATCTCGTGGTACATACATGACTATGACCCTGAAATTTTAAAATTTCCGTATTTGTGCACAAAAATGGATATTTGTCCAAAGGAGCAATTGAGCTTCAACCACTTGAATTTGACAATTAAGACGGCAGTGTAACTTAACTATGACAACAAATTCTATTATCCTAACATCTTTTAAATAATTAGAAATCTATAACACATATTTAAGTCCAAAGATACTATATTAAACTTTGAAAATTTCAACATAGGTTGATGTCTCAAAGTCCAACACATTTAGTAAATCAAGTCAACAAAGGATTTAATACATTGAATAAATATTAAGCACCAACTAGACTTATAAATACACCAAGAACAACTTCTAAAAGTTGCAAAAGAATAAATAACATGAGGCACTCCAACGAAATTCTACATAGCACATTTACTATTAAAAATAGCTAGTTCAACATTTCAATTTGAACAAATATTAAAATGTTCATCCCAAGTAAATTTTATAATAAGGTATGTAAAGAACTAAAATATAATAACTTATAATTGATCTTGATATATATATATTTGGTATCGACTCTAATTCTTTTTGTAATTTCTTATTTTCGACCATCACTGTGTGATAGTTCATCTCACTTTAACCGAATAATTAATCACGAAGTTGAACTGAATTTAAATGTTTGGAATTGTGTTATACTAAATCTATCTTTGTGTATGCAAATATTATCACACAAATTGGATTAACAAACTACATAAGCCTTTCCATCTTCTATTTGGTCTAAATGTGATTACAATAGAATTGGTGAACTACATTTGTAGCTAAGATACTAGAACAATTGTTGGCAGCATTAGAGGTAATGTTAATTGTCAACACAAGATTCACGGCCGTTGAATTGTAACACCAACATGTCAAAGAGACTTATTAAAACACCCATAACATTATAGGCCCTAGTATCTCAATCATGTGTCACCTCAATTATGGTAACACCTTTATTCTCAAGCAAACAAACTTAAAGTCCTAAACACAAGAATAAGTTTCTCACAAGCACATCATTGCATGAGATAATTTATAAGCAAATATTTCTTGGGGAATTAATGTTTCATTACAGGTTTAATCCCAACCACAATGAGTTGAATTAGAAATTTTGATATATATATATATATATTATGAACTAGGTATTGTAGTGTT
>OY856411.1:1231548386-1231758386 GCA_963693085.1 Alisma plantago-aquatica
AAGCATTTTATATGACTGCATCTATTTGAATAAACTAGGATCTTTATGCATTTAGGCACCTAACTAATAAATATCCTCTTGAAATCTTATTGAAGTCTTGATATCAGACTCACAATCCTTGTAACTATTGAACCAAACCTTCACAACTATGCACAAATATGGGTTTAACATTAACTCAATGTCATTGAGCTTCCGATTACATATATTATGACTAAAGAAAAGTTGTTTTCTTCGAATAATGAAATTATCATAAAACACATAAAATAATCAATGTATACATTGAAATATATAAACATGAAATTCTTGTCATTCTATTCGTACTTATTATCTTTCATAATCATACAACAATTTACGTAGAGATTTGTGCTTTAGTATCTAGAACTCAAAGATTTACACTACTGCCAAGATCTTTTAATCTTGGGGGTTCTACACTTTAGTGACTGTATATATCTCCATAAAGGAAAATGGTGGAGCCAGCCGAGGTAACAAGGGGCCAATGCTCCCCCAAATATTTTTAAAACTAAAAAAAATAGAAATTTATTCATCCTATTTCTAGGTATTTTTGAACTTGTGACCTCTCAGTCATACAACATTAACTTTACCACTCATGTGCCACTACATTGACTGAAGACTTTTAATTATATACGTAATATATTTATAAATTTACTATATAAATAAACTAGTACATCATTGCCAAAATAAATTTCTATCTATGGTGTAGTGTTTTCTACTGAGACTCCTTAGTTGTAGTTTTTTCATTCAACTCTGACTCACAATATAGTTTTTCTTCCTTTTTACTATTTTCTTATATAGTTACAATATATTTCATGAAGTATTATAAATATTATTTAAGAACATCTAGTATTACATTTTAAGATAACACAAAATAAATGCAAATATAGAGTTATTTGATGAAATACTTTTATAGAGGCCCGAGCTATAAATTGGACTTCCTATCATTTTAGTACAACAAAACATAATGATCTAGTAATATAACACAAGTATTTTACATTTCATAATAAGTCCTAAACGACCTTATAACTAACAACAACTATAATTTTAGATATTTTTTAATGTAAGCACTATTTTTTTACTATTTGGTCTAAAAGTCGATAATTGAACTCCTCAATTGACAAGATTCTACATTATTTATATATAGAACAATAGAACACTTTATTATCCTTTTAATTTAGTTATAAGTTTATACAACTTATGCCACCTCCCAACATAAAAAATTATGTAGGTAAAATTTTCATTATGCATGTAACTATTTTAGTATAAAAACTATTATTATTATTTTTGAGCTAATTATTAATGATTTGAATGACATATTCTAGTATATATATTGATATTGATACATGGAAATTATCTCTAAGGAGGATCCACATCGGTGATCCCGCACCGACAATGTAAATCCATGCCCCCTCAACTACCCGTACATTAGAGGGAGCAAATAAACTCACGCAATGACCACTATGTGTGACAGAATCAAGGATTACTAAGGCAGTACAACCCGACATTCGAACCCGTGTCCCTACTTTTGGGATCCATGCCTTCACCACTGAGCTACCACCTTGATGTTACTTTTTAATATATTAACAATATATTATGTTATAATTAGATATATAAATCCAAAATATTAGATCATTTTTGATAATGCAGTATAATTGTCTATATATTTTTTCAAAACTAAATAATTAAAATAATTTACACCTACCTTAGCTTACATCCCACAACCATCAATTCTACTTACTTTAACTTTAACATTGACACCAACATAAATGTACACAATTTAATTTTTTTTTATGACCGTGTACCCACACCAGACAAGCTTGGCATTGTAAAATCTCAAGGCATGAGAGGGAGGAGTCTGGGTCACCCCTCTCTCATGCCAAATTAGTGTACATTATGTTTCGTAGAGTGCTTTCAGCATTGTTCAGATCTGGATCCTTCATTGAGACTTATCAAACTCTTACCAGCCAGACTACTCTATCCAGACCACAACAGTCGAATACTAACTTAAATATATAAAACAATCAAAATATTTGAAACTACAACAGTCGAATACTAACTTAAAGGAAATCAAATAATTTAGAAAATTATGGAAGACTAAAGTAATTACTGGGAAGAATATTTTTGTAGCATGGTTAGTGTAACCAACCATAAGATAATAAAATAATTAAATGTCATATTTTTTTAATAAACATTGGATGTCTCATAACATGCTTGTTTTAATTATATATATATATATATATATGAATTTAATCCCTTTTGACTCAAGTAGCTAATAATTGGTCAATGCGTGCAAATAAATATAGGTGATTATCTATAATTTTTTTGATCTATTTCTTTATTTAGTAGAAAATAAAATTATTTTCATAGTTTACAATCTATTTTATAGTTTCCATAATGATTCAATTTTTACAATGAACTTTACATTTTATGTTCATAGTTTTTTAGTAATGTAGTTATAGGTAATTTGGTCCACAGTCTTAAAGTCTGTACACTCATGCGGACTTTTTATATATATTTTCTAGAACTACATTAAGTAGTTGAAAAATTCAAAGTTACGTATCATTTTACATGTATGAATAAACATATCTAATTATTCTATATACTATTTTTATACAAAAATACTATATGTACATTTACATCTTAAACTACTTTTGAGATTTGATATTATAGAAAAGAGACATCTTATATCACATTATGATATACTACAATGCTTTTCATTTTTGCCTCAATTATATTGGGTTTTTCTTTCTTTGTTTATTATAGAAGATCACATATTGTTTGGTCATGTACTTCAACACATAAAGAATTATCATGTATTGAACAATATAAGACATTAAATAATTAAATTTCATATTTTCTACTCAACATTGGATGTCGTGTCACATGTTTGTTTTAATTATTAAATTGATAGAGCTATACATAAAAATTTAATGCCTTCTGACTCAAGTAAGTAATAATTGGTCAACACATTCAAATATATACATGTATATATAATTGATTGTTTATAAATTTTCTTGAACTATTTCTCTGTTTACTATAAAATAAAAGTATTTATATACTTTAAAATATCTATTTTTTAGTTTCCTCAATAATTCATTATTTTATAGTGAATTTTACATTTTATGTTTATAATTTTTTTATTAATGTATTTTATGATATATGGCCCATGGTCTCAAAGTATCAACAGTGATGTGGAACTTCTTTTACATGTTTTCTAGAACTACATTCAGTAGTTGGAAAATTCAAAGTTATGTATTATTTTATATGTATAAATATACATATATAAAATTTATATACTATTTTCTATGAAAAATTAACTATATATACAATTCCATCTTTTTTTTACTCTTGATATTTGATAATGTAAAAAAGAGACATACTATATCACATTATGATACATTATAATGCTTATCATTTTAGCCTCAGCTATACTTGATTTTTCTCTTTTTTCTTTTTATTATGAAAGATCATATATTGTTTGGCCATGCACTTCAACATATAAAGACTTATCATGCATTGAACAACAACTTAACACAATTTATATTATATTTTTAGCATGCTTGTAAAGATGATTTTGGCCCTGCAATGATGAAATCCAAGGTTGACTGTTGAATAAGGACAACACATAGTCTCAACATGATTTTTGAGTATATAAAATGATTTATTCATTAAAGCACTCTAGATATCATGGCATAAGTACCTATTTTTATAATTTTTTTTTGAAAATATTTGGAATTCATTAAAACATTGAATATTAGATTTATTCTTGAACATATGTAACTCCGCCTATGTTTTTGTACATTTTTTGCAAATATAGCCGGTCCCAAGCCCGGGTAAAGGAGGAGGGTTGGTGGTAGGTTGACAGTCAATCATACAAACTTTGTCACTCTTTCTATGACGTGGATCCTTACAAATTTTTTGTTGGAGCGTCCCTACCTAGAAACGCATTGCATCGACACCTGGGTGCAGTGATAAATATGTAAGAGATTTCAGCACAACGACATCGGTTGTGTCAAAGGATAGACACGGGTTTCCACATCTTGGACATGTGTGGGTAAAGAAGCTAGTCCCGTTGCATCATTACCCAGATGTAGTGAAAAATGTGCAAGGGTTCCCATATCTTAGACGAGTGTGGATAAAGAAGCTAGTCCCGCCGCATCATTTCCCGTATGTAGTGAAAATTTTGTAAGGGCAACATTTTCGAAGTAGGCATGTAAAGAAGCAAGTTCAACAAAAAATGATTAGAGTTGGATCTTGGAATATTGGTTCTATGATATATAGGGAAATCTTTGGAGATAGTGGATACCACGATGAGAAGAAAAGTCAATATAGTTTGCTTGCTGGAAACCAAGTGGACATGGGAACGTTGTAGAGAGATTGGAGGCACATGTTACAAAATCTGGTATATGGGTATTGATAAATATAGAAATGTCATAGGTATTATTGTTGATAAGATGTTGAAGAATGATGTTGTAAAGATCATAAGGATGGGTGATAGAGTCATAGCTATCAAGGTTGTTCTTGGGGAAATATTTTTTAACATTATTAGCACTTATGCCGCCCAAGTTGGCCTTAGCGAGGAGGCTAAGAAGGATTTTTGAGATGACATGGATGTGATACAGGGAATACCAACAGAGGAAAAGATTATTATTGGGAGTGATTTAAATGGTCATGTGGGGAGTAGCAATGCTGGATATGAGAGATTTCATGGTGGTTTTGGATATGGCCGCATAAATGGAGAAGGAGAGAAGATTTTAGATTTTGAAGTTGCATATGATATGATTTTGAAAAACACCCATTTCAAGAAAAGCAAATCTCATAAGTTTACTTTCAAGAGTGGGCACTATTGTAGCCAAATTGATTATCTCCTTTCGAGGCGGGTGGATCACAATATATGCAAGGATTGTAAAGTGATTCCTGGAAAAGAACTCACGACCCAACATAGGTTGGTGGTTTGGATATTAACATGAAGATCAATAAAGGAAAGAAAAACATAAACCAAGATAGAAGGATCAAGTGGTGGAATCTCAAAGGAGAAAAGAAATTGACTTTTCATGATACACTCAACAAGGAGGGAACTTGGAGTCTGATGTTATCACTATATGGCATAACATGAGCTCCTGCATAACAAAAATTTCCAAAGAGGTTTTGGGGGAGTCCAAAGGTTGTGGGCCTCCACAGAAAGAGACTTGGTGGTGGAATGATGAAGTACAGAAGGCTATTAAACTGAAAGGGGAGATCTATAGGAGCTTGCCCAAATATCAAGATGATGCAATGTTTCAAAGATACAAGCAGGAAAATAAAGAAGCTAAAAAGGTTGTTTAGGAGGCAAGGTCTAGATACTTTGATGATATTTATAAGAAGCTGGACACAAGAGAAGGGAAAAAGATATATATAAAATGGCTCGCATAAGAGAAAGTAAACGAAGAGACTTGAGTCAAGAGAAATGCATCAAGAATGAAGATGACAGGGTGTTGGTGAAGGATGATGATATCAAGAACCAATGAAGAAATTATTTCCATAAGCTTTTCAATGGAGATAATGCAAATAATATTAGAGACCCCTGTAACATGAATACAAGATATATTATTTACACACGACAAGTTTCACCTTTTGAGGTCAAGAATGCTTTGAAGAAGATAAAAATGAGAAAGGCATGCGAACCAGATGGTATTCCCATTGATGTATGAAAGAGTATGGGGGGTGAAGGAGTTATATGATTAACAAAGCTCTTTAACAAGATCATGAAGACCAAGAAGATGCTGAATGAGTAGAAAAATAGTACTATAGTCCCCATCTACAAGAATAAATGTGATGTTCAGAGCTGCACAAACTAAAAAGGTATCAAGTTGATGAGTCACATAATGAATCTTTGGGAGAGGATTGTTGAGTAGAGGCTTAGATCTATAACACATATATCAAACAACCAATTTGGTTTCATGCCTGGAAGATCAACAATAGATGCTATTTTTCTAATAAGGAGGCTTGTGGAGAAGTATAGAGAAAGCAAAAGAGATCTCCATATGGTGTTTATTGATTTGGAAAAGGCTTATGATCGAGTACCCAGAGAAGTGTTGTGGATGGTTTTGAAGAAAACATGTGTGCCAATCCAATACATTGACTTGATCAAAGACATGTATGATAGCTCTACTACAAGTGTGAAGACTCCTGGAGGAGAGACATCAACTTTTCCTATCATAGTCGGGGTACACCAAGGATCCACACTCAACCCATATATGTTCGTTCTTGTTATGGATGAGTTGTCAAGGAATGTTCAAGATGATATTCCTTGGTGTATGTTATTTTCTGATGATATTGTTTTGATTGAGGAAACTAAAGTTGGATTAAATGATAAAGTTGAATGGCGGAGAGAGGCATTGGAATCAAATGGATTGATGATTAGCAGGAGCAAAGTTGAGTATATGCATTGCAATTTCAGCCAATCCCGCTGTGTGGATGATGGATCCAAGTTGGATGAAGTATATAAATTTTTTTACTTGGGTTCTATTATTAAAATAGATGGGGATGTCCAAAATGACATTTGTCACAAGATCACTGCAAGATGGTTGAAATGGAGGAGTGCAACTGGAGTATTATGTGATTGGAAGATCCCTCTCAGGTTAAAAAGTAAGTTTGATAGAATAGCTATACGACCAGCCATGCTCTATGGGAGTGAATGTTGGGCGGCAAAGAAACAAGGTCTCAACAAGATGAATGTGGATGAAATGCATATGATGAGATAGATGTGTGGGAAGACAAGAAAAGGTCACTTGAGAAATGATTATATCAGGAATAGAGTGGGGGTGGCGAGCATTGAGGGCAGGTTGTGCGAGGGTTGACTCGGACAGACATGTGCAACACAGACTGACTAATGCACTAGGAAGCAATGCTATTGAGTCAAGCACAATATATAGAAGAAGAGGAAGACCTAAATTGACATGGGATGAGCTTATAAAGAGAGATTTTGAATCTCTACATCTCAACCAGAATATGGCCCATGATAGAGCTGAATGGAAATGAAGGATCCATGTAGCCGACCCCAACATAGTTGGGACTGAGGCTTAGATGACGATTGATAATGATGAATTGTTGAACATATGTATATATGTATATAGATAATTATTTAAAGAACAACATTGTAGAGTAATTAGTATTACCTATAATATTGGCATGTCCCCTTATATAATTGAAGAGACTCCAAATATGGTTTGGATCTAGATCAAGGTCCTTACATTTTAAGAACATAACCAAGGTTCCATAAACACCCTTGATCCATAAATAAATCCCCTCATAGATAAAACCTATTAGATCAGGATTTCAAGTATACATCTGACGTTTTATGTTCCTAGTGTGCTAGTTATATTTCTAACAAATCCTATAACTACAAACAATTAAATAAGAATTGGCCTTATTGATTTAATACATATTACATCTATTTACAATTATTATTTCATACTTCTTTAAGATCATAAAACCCCTTCATATCATATCATCTCATATCACTACCATACATATCAAATTATCACCATATAATCAATATCTTCAAAATTTCACTTATATGTATGTTCTCACATACACTAATGTTCATATTCATTTATAAGTCATATATGTAAGTGAATTTAGGGTAAGATATACTTGAATTGGTCGAGCAATTACTTTCTTAACCAAAACAAATAAAACAATAGTTAAAGTCAATTCATACATAAAACACTAATCAAAGTCATTAGTGATATTAATTAATTATCCAAACTTTTCAACATGATTTCTATAACTATCATTAAATTTCATTAGAATTCAAAAACAACATGTGATTAGGGTTAGATATGTGAAAATAAAAATGTATCATTTTTCCATGATTATAGATCATTAGCTAATATTTATATTTCTCAAACTATTGAAAGGTGGTTTTATATTTTAAAATATCGTATTTTAGAATTCACTGTGATCAAGTTTTCAGTTATACACATTAAACTAGAACAATTATGGGTTACCCAATATTTGTAGGATTTTTTTTTCTATTATTTGTTTATAAAGTATCAATTTATAATAGTTCGCATTCAGTAGAAAATAATAATGACTGGATGACTTAACTATATCTAGTAGATTTTTTTTGATGTATGATATTAAAAGCCCTTTATAATGGCACTCTTTATGATACATTTAAATTATCAACATGAGATATATTATTTTTATAACATATACCATATTGTTTATCTATAGATATGAATCAAGATTGGATGCACAATTATCCTTCTTATCCCACTTGATTGACTAGCCTTCCTCCTCTACTTGCATTGGATGCCACTGTAGAGTGAGTCGACACTAATCTTTTATCTGGCCTTCAAGCTATCTGTGAAACCCTTTGTCACACAAATACAAGACACAAGATTAAAACAAGACTCTACAACAAATTACTGAAAAACACTAAAATTAAAACCAATTACAACAAGAACCAACATCAAGAAACCTTTTACATAAGGTTCCATAAACTTGCCATATGAATTATATATCATAAAGTATCATTATTTACATCATGTTCATACAAGACTACCTTTCACATGTGATATCTGTTCATTTACATAAACATGTACAACAACCAACTATAAACAACAAGGGTGAAAAAACCAAAAACTCATATGGATAACACCATCAAGGAACATACATAACTCCCCAAGACCTGAGTGTATGGGGATGACTCTAGGACTCTAACAACAAAAGACCACAAGCATCATTCTCAACCTTAGATGCTACTATCCTTCTTGTTGCTGCTCTGCCTCAGCTGCATGATCTCTACCTCCTCATGCACATCCACCTAAAAGATGTGGGAAACCCACAAGGTGAGATTCCAAATCTCAGTGGGAGATATAACTCTCCACCAACACTATTATTAGCACATATAAGGTAATATAAATAAAGATAAGAGTAAAGCTACAACTTATTATTAGCAGAATCAACTAATAATATAAGCAAGGCAGTTATTGTCATCTAACAGTTCAAAAGGAATATGAAGAACATGTATATTCACTACCAACTACATTGTATAATAGCAAGTAAGGCCTCATCCAGTATTTTCGTATTTGATCCTAAGCAAGTACACTACACGACTGATTATGTATTTTATTATGCCCTAAGGATTTGAGTCATACCACCTAAATCCAACCGACTACTACTAACTCAAAACCGGTGCCATACAAGGTCCATGGAAGAGCTGGAATCCATGACCTCATCAAACCTCATGGTCAGTACACAAGTACACATCAGAGAGACATACCAGTCAACTACAACCTGTGACATATAGTCAAACATTAAAAGTCCTAGGCCACCTTGGTATAGGTCACGATGCTAGTGAAAATGAGCTATGACCCGTAGCCGCACTCCTGCTAGGGTATGGCCCCCAACCAATCCTGTGAAACCACATAAGCAACACATCACTAGCTATGGCCCGTAGCCTCACTCCTACTAGGGTTGGCCCACAACCAATCCTGTGACTGCATATACTCAACCACATATGACTTTAAGCTTTCACTAGAGAAATCCCATTTCACCATCTAGTAATTGCTGACATTGAGATGGATCTATGGAACAGGGCCAAACTACATATTCAAATTCCAATTGATTAGTTAAGTCCATTTAAATGCATTTTACATCAATCAATTTACAACGTATAAAGTCATAACAAACTCTACAAAGATAAGGGCATGGTACACTTTAGGAAATATAAATGTATAGGGTGTGAACTTGTCACACTATCACCACATGATGCATTTTCCATTCCATTCATCACATCATCAATACCAAAGTCACATGCTATGAGATATCAATCTCTCAACTCATCATTCCCGAATCACAAGTATTTTAGCATGCCTCTTGAAGGCTCATATTCAACATGTATCATGTTTAATCACCATAGAATACACTAGCTATGATTATCAAGATCATAACACCTGCATGGTTAGAAGTTGATAAGAAAGAAAGAGAGAACCACATAGCACCATAATCCTTTCATGATAGAGAAAAGCAAGAAAGTCTCAATGCACATTATTAGGGTTAGGGTTTCTTCTTATCCGATTAGAGTCTACACGACTAGGTTCAACCATAAACCCTAGAACCATCACCCTCCATCATCTTGGAGTGTATAAGGATTAGGAAACATCATTAGAGTTGATCAGATATCATTCTAAACAACATCATATATGGATTAGGTATCACTCATATATGAATATCATTAAGTGTTCACATGTGCTCCTCATCCACCTACCATCACCCTATGTTGACCACATAACCACATAGGTCGTGACCACCCATCATGGTCCATGTCACGACCACAACACTCATGTGTCTTGACCATCCACCAACATGTCTTGACCTCCACCCTCTAGGTCATGTCGCTCCCGTGACACTTAGGGTTAGGGTTTCACAAAGCATCTTGACCAAATGTATCTCGACCCAACATGTCTCGGTCTCAAGGTTGTCTCGACCTCCACCCATGTCGCAAACCAATACCATCATGGTCACGACCCTACACTCTAGGGTGAGTCTCAACCCAAGCAAGGCAAGAAGAATACACCAACACTGGGGTGACTAGACCACAAAGGCCTTAGCCTAACACCACTAGGTCAAACTCAACCATAAGGAAACATCTTGACCAAAAACTATCAAGGTCGTGGCCACCATGAGGGAAGTGTCATGACCACACCAAGATGCACCATCTAGGTCTCAAAACAAAATTGAAACCAAGGGAAGAACCAATGTCACCATGAAGGAAAACTCAAGCAACCGATCACCAAACCCTAAAGCATAGGTCAAGAAACCACCAAGGAAGAACCTCTTCTAAGGAAAGGAAAAATATGCTCAAGGTAACCAAGAACGAACCTAACATCTGTCCAACTTCTAGGTATATGAACACCATGCATGGGAGCAAGGTCAAGAGTAAAACTTAGAGAAGAACTTCCACAACTCATCATCTACTAGATCTGGTACACATAGATTAGGGTTTCAGATTTCTTCCAAACCAAGCAAGGTATCTTCACCAAACAAGTTCTAGAGGTTACCATTAAGTACAAGCATGACGAGGAAGCAATCTAGAGAGAGAATACAACAATAAATAGAATAAAGAAGTGCAATAATAGAGTAGGTTTAGTGTAATATAACCCGCCTTAAGATGATCACCACCAAGAGCTCCAAATGCCAACATCAAGAGCTCTAAGCACACGATCCAAGGGTTGAATAAGATTCAATAAAATCTCCACACTCAGACACAAGAGCACCTCAAGAATAAGAAGACACCAAAGTCAAAGATAGCCCAAGGAAAGAAGCTAAGAATCTCTTGGCCGAACTAAAAGAGAAATGGAGAAAGAGAGGAGAAATCCTCTTCACACTTGGGTCTACCTTGTCAAAACATGGTCTATGACCCTTGTGATGAGGGGTTTATCTCCCAAAATGACCACCATGGAAGAACCATGGTCTAGGGATGAGAAAATAAAGGAACATGTAGGTAGGAGATCAAAAGAAACATCAACTTAGAAGACAAACACTTACCAAGGATGGAAGGTGAGCTTAGATCGCCACCACCACCACATGCAAGAGGAGATAGATCCCCCAAGCTCCAAGGATGAACCTCCTTGCTACACCAAGCTACAAGAACAAGCAAAGAAGGAGGAGGAAGATAGATGGACGAAAAGGTTTGCAAGCAAGAAGAGATAAGGGGTTATATAGATGGAAGATGAGAGAGAGAGAGAGCAAGGGGTGAGGTGTCAACATATTAAGGGACCCAAGGGACACTTTTCCTCAAAAAAGACCAACATGCAACCACTTACACATGATATGCAAGACATTGTGATACACTCTAGGTAGTGTCTCGACCACCATGTCAACCCACATGGTCGTGGTCGTGACCCATCCATGGGGCACCATCTATGGTTGAGACAAGGTAACTCCAAAACCCTAAGTTGAAACAACCTATACATGGACAACCATCTCGACCCAAGACCACCCTAGACTACCTAGTTTGTGACCCCCAACACTAGAGGAGGTGTGTCAACCATGAAACCCTCCAAAACCAACCTTGGTCACGACCCAAGGTCGAGACAACACAACCAACACACATGGTCAAGGCACTCAACACTCATATCAACCCTAATCACCACCTAGGATGATACTCCTTAACCAATGATCAAACAAGGTATCCTCCTCTTTATATTTCCTTTAGATGATGTCAAGAAAGAGATGGAACACTCTAGAGGTGTCAAATTGCACATCACCCCCTACATTGGGTAATTAGCATTTTGCACCAAAACTAGCACAAAAAGCACAAACTTCATCAAAACAAGCTCAAACTTGATACTTAAGATCTCCACAAGCCCTAATTACATCTCAAAAGTTTAGAACAAGGTTTTAATAACATGTCTAAGACAAAGAAAATAGGGTCACCCTGAAACTTAGGTCATGAGTCTTACACTAACTCACAAGAAAACATCATCAGTTCTGAGTTTTTTGACCCCTCCTCTACTCTCTAGGACCTATCACTCTCATCCACAAGATGATATTGTTATTACACAAAACCACCTTCTAGACACAACAAAAACCCTTCTTACTTCTCCATCATTCCTCTCCCCAACTTTTTCTAGGTTTGGGCATCACAAATCTAGACAAAAAAATCCCAAGTCTCTGCATATGCCATAAAGCCTTGAAGTATCTCTATGTATCAACCTCAAATGGTAGTCGATATTCTTGATCTATATTGTATTGGGAGAATGCGAATCCGTGGAGGCGTTGGATATGTATATCTATTAGACTTTGATTTTTCCATCCTCACATGTTGTCTCTTATTTCCTTATATTTATCCCTCATTTCTCCTTTCATTTCAACCGTAAAACATAAAAAATCTGAACAAATTCTCTCCTTATCTACACTTCTACTTTCTATAGTTTCATTGGGGTAGCTACCCACCCCGTGAAATAAGATTACTGAAGATTAAAACATTGATCAAATGCTAGTTAATGACATTACCAAAAAGATACAAAATTAATACAGATAAACTCCAACATCCCATAAGAAACATTTGCACAAAGGTCCAACTACATTATATATCCATTGTAGGTATCTTTACATAAGTTCTAAAACAAAGCCTATATACAAAATATGATGTATACATAATTATACCATTTACATTGCCAAAGGCATATTTAGAAAAATATCAAGTCAATACACATGATATACAAAACTCCCCACCCGGACCTGAGAGTACAAGGATGACTCTAGGACTTTATACTATCCACACCAACCTTCTAACACTATTGATCTTCAATCTGCACCTCATCTTCACACTGCATCTGACGACGCTTCTGATCACCTAAAAAGATGTGGTGACCTATGAGGTGAGACCGATGTCCCAACAAGAGATATAACTCTAAATGCATATATTTCTTGCCAGAGTTATGTATATAAAGCAGTTTAAGCAAATAGTATTACAACACCGAAAGACTATATAACTTACACATGAGATAAATGCATAGATAGAAACATTTTACAGTTGATTTCTTTTACACCATTACAAATCATCTACAAATTAAAAGAAACAAAACAAGGATCATCACTAATGTGAATTGCCAAGTTACCCTGACAGATATCCTACACGGCTGGATTACATGTTTTACTAAGCCCTGGATAGTTTGAGGCGTACCACTCAAACTACTAGCTTGTGAAGTCAAAATCACCCTGTATAAGATCTAGGATGACCGAAATCCTAAAGATCTCTTTCCCTTGATCAGTACGAGTAACAACTATAGTGGAACATCGACCCAACTACTAGAACAACCTAGTCCATCCTAGTACACATACCACGACACTAGAAACCAGGATATATGACCCTCAAATCTAGTTATGAATACACCCGTTCTCATTCACTTCCACATCCAAGACACATCTTCGATCGTTCTCCAAAACATTGGGATCAAGATGAAAGGGATATACCCTCCCTACACCTGCATATACTCAATACTATATGAATCTGAGTTCATTTTAGATTACTCATTTAACTATCCAACAAGTTCTGGTGATGGAATAGCTGTATAGACTCAGGAGACTACTTGTTTAGGGATACACTTGAATACTTAAGTCAATTAATTACACCTTGTCTGCATCAAACAAGTTATGCATATACACTAAAATGATTCTTACAAAAATCATTGAGATTTGCAACCTCAGAAGATATAAAACATATTAAATGGGTTCATGTCACTATAGACATAAGTAGCTATGCACTCAACTCATAAATAATGAGTTGTTTTCAACACTAGGGTTTTGTCCAACCATTATTACATCATCATAATAGAATTTTTAGCTCCAATTATTTCCTAAAATGTTCATCAAACCATATGACATGGTATATGGATCATATTACTTTATCTATTTGGTGCTAAGACATCACATACATGGTATTTTGGGAGATCAAACACTTATATTTTGAGATTTTAGTCTTTTGTACTGAAGGAAGGTTCATAATACCAAAAGAAAAGTTCATGAGAACTAAGTGTAGCTTAAAGGTTCGTGTTATCATCATTTGTGATGTACACAATATAGAAAGACAATCTTTATACCATTTAAGAGTTTACACTAAGATCAACAACATGTAAGAAGAAGGTAGACATGAAATAGAATCAAAGTTATGCACATGGTAGAGAGAGAAAATCCAAAATCTAAGGTCAAGACTCCCAAAATTAGCACCTAAAAGTCAAGCTCAACCCAACAAGCTCCAAGAATGTATCCTCTTTCCATGAACATGGTGGAACTAGAGCAAGGAAGAAGAAAAAAGAGAGTGCTCACTTCACATGCGTAGGGTTCCAACAAGGAACCACTAAGAAAAATCCATTAAACTCAACCACAGGAGAAAGGAGGATGAAGAATAGTAAAGAAACGGGTAGAAGAGCAAGAATCTTACTCGAAGGAAGCAAGAAAAGAAACCAGTGACCCTAGATAGAAATCTTGATTCTCGCACATGCATCCACAAAAAACATGGGATCGTCATCCCCAATGGATCCTTGTGGAGCTCTACTCTTCTAGGAATCTCATCAGGCTACTCTGGTTGCAACTGGAGCTTCACCAAAATGAGAAGAAAGGAGAGGAGGGTAGGGGGTATATGTAGGGATCGAACTCAGAAAACTTGTCGGGCATGGATCTCATCGGCCTAGGCCTCATTAGGCCCCGAGACTTCATTGGTCAAAACATCCATCAATCACTAAAACTCCATCATCGTCAAAAGTCTGTCGGTCACTAGAACTTTTTGACCACTGGAAATTTTTCGATCACGTTCACATGCGCACATAAAACCTTCATCGGTCTAGAACTCATCGGCACCCTCTCACACATATACACACATCAACCTCGTCGGTTGATGAGAAACCATGGTTGGGTAGTTAGAAATTTATCAGGTGCCAAAAACTACCGGCCACTAGGAAAACCATCAACCACCAAAAACAATCATTCACTGAGAAATAGATCAAAAATTGGAAAATACAAGGTCACTAAGAAAATACCATTCGATGAGAACACTACACCACCCTTTATTTAGATTTGTAAATTCCATAAAAGCAAGGTTCAAAAGAATCCAAAGGAGAATTAGAATTTGAAAATACTTATGTTCATTATGAAGCAACTCAAGAAAGTGTCACTATTATGCTCATATCACCAAAAAGAATCATTTACATAAAAGTCCCCAAATTAAAAGAATTGTATTTCTAGAGCAAACAAGGACTATTTTGATTTAAATTATAAACATAGTTTCATCATCGAAAGCAACGTCACAAATTAGAGTTAACTTTCAAGAGGGAAAAATGGAACTGACTTTGTTAGCCGATCAACGATCACCCAAATGGAATCATGACCCTTGGTTGTCCTACGAAGACCAACCACAAAGTACATGGTTATTTGATTCCACTTCCATTGAGGAATTTGCAAAGGTTGTAACGTCCCTATAGGCTTATGATGATCTGCATTAACCTCCTAACAGACTGGACACTTGGACACAAATTCTACCACATCTCGCTTCAAGCCTAGCCACCAATACAAGTCCTTGAGATTATGATACATATTTATACTTCTAGGATTCCTAGAATACATTGAGAAATGAGCTTCCTCAAGTACCATATATCTCATATCACCAACATTAATAACCACTCTTCTATTGTGAAATTGCACAATACCATCATCTGTCTCAGGGAACCCATCATTCCTCTTACTGCCACACTTTATGTTGATGTTTTGTATCAAGGTATCATGATTCCGGGGCATCTTTGATCTTCTAAATAAATGTCACTATGCCAAAAACCTGCTAACATTCATCTTCCAAAATGATACTAGCATGTCCCGCTTGTAACACGCCATGGAGTGCAACTACGCTTTGTAAATAGACAAAGATCAGGGTGACTTCCTGCTCAAGGCATCAACCACTACATTCACCTTTCTGGGATGCTAGTCTATCATATAGTCATAGTCCTTGATCAGCTCCATCCATCTTCTTTGCCTCATGTTCAACTCCTATTTTGAAAAGATGTACTAAAGATTGTTATGATCTGTGAAGATTTGAAACTTCTCCCAATACAGATAGTATCTCCAAATCTTGAAGTCAAGGAACATGATTGCTAACTCCAGGTCATCAGTTGGGTAGTTATCCTCATTATTCGTAAGTTGCCAAGAAGAAACAAAAATCACTTTCTTGTCCTGCATCAACACACACCCTAACCCATTCTTTGAAGCATCATTGAAAATGATGTAGCCTTTCCCAGGCTCTGGCAACACCAACACTGGAGAACTTGTCAATTTCTACTTCAACAATGGAAAAGGACGGTAACAATTCTAGTCCCAAACAAAAAGAACACACTTCCTAGTCATCTTGGTCAAAGGTAGAGCTATTATATTAAAGTTCTTGATGAACCTTCTGTAGTAACCAACCAAACCTAGAAAACTTCAAACCTCCATTGGTGTCATGGGTTGTTCCCACCCCAACACTGACTCCACCTTCTTAGGGTCTACATAAATTTTTTTTCTAGAGATGATGCGACCAAGAAAGGACACCTCGATTAGCCAAAATGTGCACTTATTGAACCTAACATAAAGACTATGCCTCCTGAGCAACTCCAATGCTTGATAAAGATGTTACTCATGCCGCTGACTGTCCCTGGAGTATATCAAGATATCACCTATGAACACCACCATGAACTGATCAAGGTATGGTCAGAACACTCTATTCATTGAGCCCATAAACATTGTTGGCACATTGGTTGGCCCAAATTGCATAACCACAAACTTATAATGACCATACCTACTCCTAAAATTAGTCTTGGGTATGTCATCTGCCTTGATCCTCAATTGATGGTATCCTGACCTCAATTCTATCCTGGAAAAAACTATAGCACCTCTCAACTAGTCAAATAGAACATATATCCCCAGAAACGACTACTTTCTCTTCACTATAACCTTGTTCAAATGTCGGTAGTCTATGAAAAGCCTCATAGAACCATCTTTCTTCTTGACAAACAAAACTGGAGCACCCCACGGGGAAGTTCTTGGTCATATGAAACCCTTTTCCAACAACTCCTACAACTATTTCTTCAACTCCTTCATCTCAGATGGAGCTATCCTATAGGGTGCTTGTGCTATGGGTTGTGTGCCAGGAACTAGATTGATTTCAAAATCAATCTCTCCAGGGTGGAACACCGGGAAACTCATCAAGAAAACCATCCTTGAACTCATGCACCATAGGTACCTCTGAGATGCTAGGACTCCTCACCTTAGTATCCACCACATGACTTCAAACCCTTATCTCAACAACTTCTCTGCTATCATCATCAACACTAGACAAGTGGAAAAGATCTCCCTATCTCCTTGGAAAGTCCAGGAGACATCACCATCAAAAAATGTTGTGAGTTTGGAACCACAATCCAAAGCAACCTTATACTTCTCTAAGGTATCCATCCCTAGGATCACATCAAATCTATGCATATCAAGTCACATGAGATCCACTTGAATGATGTGTCTTGAGAGAGAAAGAACAAAAGATGAATAGACTTCTTGAACACCACAGAACCAACCAAAGGGGTTTCTAAAAAGAGGCTATCATATCTACTACATACAAGTAGGTTACATCCGTTTATCACCTCTCTAGTGATGAATGAGTACGTAGTACCCATGTTAAGAAAATTAGATACAAAAGAAGCAGATAAGTCAAAATGACAAAGTTCCACCTGACCTATCATGACCCTTGGGTTGACCACTCATTCCGGATGACTCATAGCATATAATCTAGCTATTTCCTATTGCCTCCCTCTTCCCCTGATAGCCAGTCCTAAAGACCTACCTATGATGTCTATCCAAAACCTCTGCTTCCACTACCACTATATTGCTACTGTTGTTGTGAGCCCTACTGGCTCTGCCTCGACTATTAAATAACCTCATGGTTCTTCATAGGGATAAACCATCTCATATGCCCTACCTGACTACACTTGTAACAAGTCCTTGTATCATATGGAAAACTAGAAGAATCTGTCACAAACAATGAACATGAACTATTCACCCTAGTTGGTGGAAAACTGTGACCACTAGGGGACCACTATGATTGCACATGTGTCCTTAGTTTAGAAAGTGTCAACCTCTACTGGGACTGTGGTACTATGGAAAGGAAAACCTTGGCTTCTTGAAACTGCCAGATAATGATCCTTGGAACTGAGTAGACCTCTTTCTGTGTTGTCTTCTCATTGCTCCACAGTTTCCCTATCTATCCTCCTCACAGGATTCACAAAGGTGGAGAACTTCTTTCAAATCTCCAAAGCAGATATCCTCCTTGCCAACTCAACCTTCAAACCCTTCACATACCTTCTGATCCTCTCCCTCTCCATGGTTTCCATGCAAGGACAAAACCTCAATAACTCTATGAACTTCACCTCATAGTCATTAATAGACAACGATCCCTGGTGTAACCATTCAAACTGAGCCAACTTCTCCTCCAGATATGTCTCTAGGAAATAATGGCTGACAAACTCCTTCTAGAGATCCTCCCAACTGATCACCTCTCCCAATCTCTTTTACTCCTCTATGACCCACCAATGGCCATCACTACCCTTCAAAAGGTAGATTGCATGCTACACCTTGTCCTCCTTAGAGATGTTTATAATCATGAATGCCTTCTCCAACTCTGTCAACCTCATGTCTACACTGGTTGGGTCTATTTTGCCCTCATACTCTATGGATTCCACTCACTTCAAACTCTCAAAGGTCTTCCCTGGATCCTAAGATTCAACTTTTAGGACAAGCACCTTTGGTTGAGGTACATGCATCTTATCTGCCAGATGCATATTAGTCGCCATTAGCTATCCAAAAATGGATTGGAAAGCTGGATCAACTATGATCAAAGGGTCAAATAGAGGTGAAACTAGTTGTTTTGTCCCCATCACAAGTACTCCTCCATCTGGTACCTGCCTCCTACTGCAACCTCCAGGCACCAAAAAACTACTTTCCACACACTCTTCACGTTCTCCAGACATATTTGCACAACCATAACCCATGGTTAGATATGTTATATATGGAAGAAGAGACACAAAAACATAAGTCATTTACCCCTATAGATAGGGATGTTAATAAAAATCAACACCCATCAACTAAATCAAATCAATCCGGTCCACCTCATGACACATGGGTAATCATTGGTTGCATGGTTCCCTGGTTCGAGCAGAGAAAAGTTACCACAACTGTAGTGTAGTTTTTTGGACCCGACCTCCTGATAGAACCCTAGCCACTATTTCACGGACAATCCACATTCTCTTCCTATCTGCTGAATCAAGCGACGATCAAGTAGAGATTTGCAACCTCCATCACACCCATCCACCAATGCTGTGGTTCTTCCTTCCATCTTGTCATGACGCTAAGGCTTTTCCTTTTGTCTCATCTTGAAGCTGTTATGTCTTCCAGCCATGGTTTCCTTATTTGTCTTGTCTCATCTCAGTGCTACTACATCTTCCAATGGTGGCTTCCTTCTTCATCTTGTCTAGTCTCAGTGTTGCTATGCCTCTATGCTCCAATTACTGAGATTACCATGGTAGTCATCCATCAACCATGAGGTTCAATCTCCCCCAACTATTTACTTTTTCTTTTTCCTTCTATAGTATATGTCTCCTACCTCTCGCCTGAGAAATTTTTTCATCTCAATTTGGTGATCTAGAGGTGTTATGGGGGTTGTGACCATGAGGGTATATCACAACCAAATGGAGGTTTGGGTTCATTGTCACATGCCCCCTTCCCCTAAACATGCTCATCGTGTAGTCTGTACTTGTATAGGTTCGTGAAGCAAGCTACTTAATGGTCATCCTACGAGGTCTTGCAATTGGCCACTTGTCAAACCACTGACTACATCTGCAGTTGCAAGATAGAGATAAGTGCTACTGAAGGTCATTTGATTGTAGAAAAATGTGGTTTTGGCAAATCATTTTCCTAAGAAAACCGGAACTAAAGGCCATTTGATCGCAACAACTAGACCTGTCAAACGGGTGGGTGGGTTGGGTTTGGGTTGGGTCATTGCGGGTGCGGGTCTGGCGGGTGCTGGTCAAAAAGATACACATCTAAACGGGTGGAAGAAAAGCACACCCAAACCCGACCCAACAGGTTGCGGGTTGCCCACGGATACCCATATAAAATGTGTACAATCAACAATAAGTTACAAGTTGCTTTCTTTAACACTAAAAACAACATTTGAAACAACTTGTAACTATTGTTTTTATATCAAATATAGTGCAAAAGAACCAACCAACTACTACATTTGACGTCAAACTATTCGATTAGTTTTTGATATATGAAAAAGTAGTAGTTAGTTGTATGTTGATATAAATTAGGAAAATAGATGTAGTTTTTATAGATAAATATCACAAGAAAAATACATAATTTTGTCATGTAACATTAGGCATTGCTAATATTACAAGTACTTGTTATTGCCTATTGCAAATATAAAATAAAGAGAATATAATTGTTGTTGGTAAAGGTAAAGAATTAACTTGTACAAAACAAGCGACATTTTTTAATAGGTGTATGTGTATATTATGTATATGAATATATTTGTTTCAATTAACTGAGTCACCCGTGGGTACCCGCGGATCACCTGCAAAACCCGCTTAATAAACGGGTGGGTATGGGTTTGGGTGATTTTCAGCGGGTAGCAAATTTTGCCACCCAAACCCAACTTAAACGGGTCGACCCATGGGCGCCCGTAGATTTTGACCCAGTTTGACAGGTCTAGAAACAACATATAAAAATCCACAAACACAACACATCATATTAATAATGCACATACAAAATGTAACGTGCGGACTTCCATGTCAACTGCGGATATCCAATTTAAATAACCACTCTCACCCAATCCGTTGGAATTGGACGCTAGCCATTCTCTACTAAATGAACGGGCAGAGCAGTTGCATGTCTAGAAATCCAGACCGCTCCCATTGCCATCCCTACCTGTAGACTCGGTAAATATAAGGCTCTGATACCATAAAATGTTGCAACCTGCCACATTATAAGAGATTACTCAAAACCAAAACATCAGTCAAATGCTAGTTAATCACATTATCAAAAAGATACAAAATTAAAACTAGATAAAATTTTAACATTCCATAAGAAACATCTGTACAAAGGTCGAACTGCATTATATATCCATACCAAGTATCTTTACATAAGTTCCATAACCTCATCCAAATCTTGTATACAAAAGATGTTGTCCACATAATTACATCATTTACATTGCTAAAGGCACACTTAGAAAAATATTGAGTTAATATACATGATATACAAAACTCCCTGCCTAGACCTGAGAATACAGGGACAACTCTAGGACTATACTATCCATACCAACCTTCTAAAACTATTGATCTTAAAATTGCACCTCCTTCTCACAATACGTCTGACAGAGCCGTCGATCACCTAAAAAGATGTGGTGACCTACAATGTGAGACCCATATCCCAACAAGCGATATAACTCCAAAGACATCTATTTTTTTATTTACGAGAGAACCGCCACCGTAGAAGTGCCACAATTGTAACCCCCCCAGATAGCGTAAACTCTCAGGGCATGAGAGGGTGTGGTCCAGTCACCCCCTCCTGTGCCCAATCAAATTCATGTTACTTTTTACAGAGTGCCTTCGGCGTGATTCAAACATGGGTCCTTCATCTGGACTTACCGAGCTGTAACCAGCCGGGCTACTCTGGCCAGACATCCATTTCTTACTAGGGTTATATATATAAAGTAGGATTATATATATAAAGTAGTTTCAATAGATAATATTATAGAGTTGAAAAACTATATAACTTATAGATGAGAGAAGGCATAGCTAGAAATATTTGTCTAATTGATTTATCTTACCGCATTACAAATCATCTACAAATTAAAAGAAACAAAGCAAGGATCACCACCCAATGTGAGTCACCAAGTAACTCTAACATACATGCACACGATTGCATTACATATTCTATTAATCCCTAGATAGCTGAGATGTATCACTCAAACTACTAGTTGATGATTGTAAAGTCAAAATTAGTCCCACATAAGATCTAGGATGACTGGAATCCTAAATATCTCTTCCCCTTTATTAGTACGAGTAATAGTTGTAGTGGAACATCGTCCCAACTACTAAAAATCTTAGTCTGTCCTGGGTACACAAGCCATGACACTAGAAACTAGGGTATACGACCCTCAAATATGAGTTATGACCATTATCACTTTCATTAACTTCCACATCCGAGACACAGATCTCCAAAACCTTGGGATCAAGATGACATGGATATACCCTCCATTCACCTGTATATACTCAACACTATATGACTATGAGTTCCTTTCGGATTAATCATTTCAATATCCACTAAGTTCTGACAGTAGAATAGCTCTACGGACTCAAGGCACTACTTATTTAGGGTTACACTTGATTACTTAAGTCAATTAGTTACTATAAACAAGAAAAGTGAAGTGTAGAATGAGATATATTTTAGTAATGGCATGACACACCTATATATAAGAACATGGGTGCTGGCCAATACCCATTTACACAATGTGGGACTAATCTCATATACACATGGAATATACATGGACATAAATAATAATGAATAAAGGTAATGATAAATACTTATTGTTATAACACTCCCCCTCAAGTTGGTACGTACATATCATAGGCACCAAGCTTGTTACATAAAAATTTTACTCGATATCCATTGAGAGATTTTGTAAAAAGATCAACCACTTGATCTTATAAACAGACAGTAATAAGTACAATTTCATCTTGTACCTTTTCCTGAATGAAATGACAATCAACTTCAATATGTTTGGTCCGTTCATGAAAAATCAGGTTAGAAGCAATGTGGACAACAACTTGATTATCACACATGAGTTCCATTGCTTCAGACTGAATGAGTCCCAATTCTTATAGAATATTCTTGGTCCATAGGAGATCACTATTTGAATGAGCCATTGCTCTGTCTTCATATTCAGAGCTAGATCGAGCTACCACTATTTGGCTTTTACTTTTTCAGGATATGATATTGCCCCCCATAAAGAAACAATATTCGAAAATTGATCTACGGTCTACGACACATCCTACCCAATCAACATCTGAGAAGCCCTACACTTTGAGATGTTCATGATTGGTCTAGCATATACCTTTACCTGAACTCTTCTTGAGATAGAGAAGAATCCTATAAACAACCTCCCTATTACTACTACATGGTTTCTCCATAAATTGACTAATCACACTTATAGCAAAGGATATATCTAGATGAGTGATAGTAAGATAATTTGATTTTCCAACCCGTCTTATGTATCTCCATTGATCTTCAAGTAGCTCCCCCTCCTCCTTGTGCAACTTGACTTTGGGATCCATTGGAGTATCTATAGGCTTTTCTCCAAGAATATGAGTCTCTTCCAGTAGATCAAGAGTGTATTTCCTTTGTGAGATGACTATTTCATCATTAGATCTGGCAACCTCAATACCCAA
Source organism: Alisma plantago-aquatica (assembly GCA_963693085.1). NCBI lineage: Eukaryota > Viridiplantae > Streptophyta > Magnoliopsida > Alismatales > Alismataceae > Alisma > Alisma plantago-aquatica. The sequence goes on from OY856411.1 coordinate 1,231,572,416, forward strand.
AAAATATTTAGGAGGCCTAAATCTTTAGTTTGAAATTTATTTTGAAGAAACCATTTAAGTTGTAGGATACCCTGATGATCATCTCCAGTAGTGAAAATATCATCAACATAGACAATAAGGAGAACTCGTCCTGAAGATCATTGCTGATGGAAGACCAAATGGTCATGACCTGACTATAGAAGACCGAATTCAAGTAAACTTGACTAAATATCCCAAACCAAGCTCTTGGAAACTACTTAAGCCCATATAGAGATTTATGAAGACGAAAAACTAGATGTGACTCCCCCCTGAACAATGAACCCAGGAGGTTGCTTCATATAGATTTATTTAGACATGTCACCATGAAAAAAGTGTTCTTGATATCAAGTTGGTGCAAGGGCCAAGAAAAATGAGCTTCTAGAGAAATAAAAAGATGAACATAACACATTTGAGAAACTAGATAAAAGGTCTCAAGATAGTCTATGCCATATACTTGAGTGTATCCCTTGGCTACCAAAGGAGCCTTCTAACAATCAGTAACAGTAGTAGGTCTGATTTTGACTGAGTAAACCCATTGGCACCCAACGAAAACCTTGTCTGTTGGATTTGGAACCAGACTCCATGTGGGATTTTGACAAAGAGCATTCATCTCATCTTCCACAACTTGATGCTATCCAGGGTGATTCATGGCAAATGATACATAACTAGGAATTGACATATCGGCTTTGGATGATAAGAAGGTTTTATATGAGGGATATAAATAGTCATATGAAACAAAGTTAGAAATGTGATGAAGAGTTCATGTCCATTTTCCTTTCCAAATAGTAATGAGTAGATCAAGGAAACTAGCATTGTTACCTAGAGCTCCAGACTGAGTGATGATTGAAGGGGGGTTGGAACTTGCATTGTCTGATCCCTGATCTTGGACGATGTCCTTCATATGACATGTGTAAGCATGAGTGACAAGAGATTTCTCTACATGTGACACAGGTGGAGAAGACTCTCCCTAGATAGGATGTGCATGTGATGAGATTTCAATGACAACTGGATGTGGAAGAGCTTCTTCAAGATCCTCCACTAACTGGGGATCTCCAAAGTATGGGGTGTCTTCAAAGAAGGTGGCATCAGTTGAAACCTAAAAGCAGTAATCAAACAGATCATAACATCAATATCCCTTCTGAATCTTAGAATAACCAAGGAAGACACACTTGAAAGCCTTTGGACTAAGTTTGTTATGACCCGTCCTAAAATTATTAACTAAACAGACACATCCAAAAACTTTAGGAGGTACAATATAAAAGGGATGACCAGGACATAAAAGTTGAAAGGGGATGTGTTTGTTTAAGGTGGATGATGGCATGTGATTGATGAGATATGTGTAAGTGAGGACAACATCACCCCATAATTCCTTGGGAATGCTCATATGCAAAACAAAAGTACGGGAAGTTTCGATGATGTGACAGTTTTTCCTCTTGGCTAACCTATTTTTCTGAGGTGTGTGAGGACATGATGACTAGTGTATAACTCCTTTGGAAAATAAGAATTGAGTAAGGGAATTATAGAAATATTCTTTGGCATTATCTATCTGAAAAATATGAATACGCCAAGATAATTGGGTTTCAATCTCAATGAAAAAGTTCTTTATTACTGATAAAATATCAGAATGATCTTTCATCATAGAAAAAAAGTTCTTTATTACTGATAAAATATCAGAATGATCTTTCATCAAATACAACCAAGTGACTCTAAAGAAATCATCAACAAAAGTGACAAAATATTTTTGACCAAGTTTTTACAGAACATGACATGAGACCCAAACATCTCAATGAATAATATCAAAACTTGACTAAGCAGCCATCTGATCCCTATATTTAAAGGTGGATAGATGATGCTTTCCTATTTGAGATGACTCATAATGGAGTGTGATAAGTCTAGATAGCTCGGGGTGGAGAACCTAAAGTTTATCCAGGGACATGTGTCCAAGCCGACTGTGGATATGAAGAGAAGAAGCTGCCACACATGCCTTGGATACTAGACCAAGATAGTTGAGACATGCAAGTTCATACCTTCCACCAATCACCTTATGCGTCTGAGGTCCTATATCACACAATCACAAGGGTTAAATATAACTGAGGCTTGAAGAGAACGGGTGAATTTGTTAGTGGGTAGAAAATTGAAAGGAAACTCAGGAGCAAATAATGTTGATTGTAAGGTGATTGTAGGTATAGGTTTGATAATCCTTGTACCATGTACTGGAATTTTAGATCCATTAGCAATGGTGATAGGTGGCAAAAGTGTTTTGCTGGTGGATAGATAGGATATAATGAGGGTTTTACTTGTAATGTGATATGTTGCGCCTGAATCAAGGACCCAAGAAGATGAACCTACATTAGAAGATTGAGATATGCATGTAGTAGGCCCACTAGCGTGCTACACAAAGGAAGCTATTGAAGCAACCGAGGACAAAGCTTGTTGAGAAGCTTTGTACTAATAGAACTGATTGTACTCCTCATGTGTCACTTGAATCTGATGGCTGGTGTCCCCTGAAGTGTTGTCAGTGGATGCCACATTGTAGATGTGGTTTTGAGAGGATACCCATGAAGTTCATAGCACGTTTCTTTGTAATGCCCCATCTTACCACAATGAGAGAATTCTAGGCATCCACATCCTCCATTAGTCCTACCTCCACAACCTCCTCATCCTCCTTGTCCTCATCCATGAGTTGCAAGGCTAGATGTTGATGTGACCCTTCATGATCGAGACCATGACAAATTTGTCCAAGGTAGAATGTGGATCTTGTTCAATGAAGGCACGAGAGACATGCTGATATGTTGATGTCAATTTGGGAAGCTCAGACTTAGCAAGAATTTGGCCATGTACCCCTCCATATTCACGTCAAGCCCAACTAAGAATTTAATGAAAACCATTTGATCCCTTTGCTTTTGGAGTATGTTGAGGTCTACTATTAGCAGAAAAAGAGAATGAAGATCGTCAGTGATGTGAGTTAGCTCCCCAAAATATTGAGAGAGATTTGTCATCTTGTTGAAGATTGTACAACTCCACAATCATCTCATACATGCGGGAGATGTTTGACTCATACATGAGATTAAGGTGATCCCATACATCTTTGCATCTCTTAAAGTGACTGGTGAGATCAGCTACTTGTGGCTCCATGGAATTCCACAAGATGGAGAGAAGACTGGCATCAGCTTGCTCCCACTGTTCTAGAGTGTTATTAGTAGGAGGATCTTCTGTGAGGTGTTTGTATTTTCCTTACCCTTTGAACCAGATTTTCATCGATCGACTCCATTGAGTGAAGCTCTTTCATTGAGCTTCTGAATAGTGATGACTTGATCTCGAATAAGGAGAGGAGCCATCACTTCTTTCTTTTCTAACATGATGAAGATAGGAGGTAGAACAATGCAGTCGATACCTTACACGATGTGTGTGGAATAACACACGCAGTGTTTGAATAAGGGAGAGATTTGAGAGGGGCCTGAAACGACGTGTATCATAAAATACATGACGTGTTTTGAAGAACTTGATGAATTACTAGTTGTTGATAACATGATGTGTATCACACCGCTGGCTCAAAAATCACAGGTCTTCTTCCCCAAAAAGTGTACGTTGGAAGGATTTTCTTGGTGATAAAACCTCCTAGGAACATATCTATCTACCACTATGATGGTGGCAAAGATTTTGAGAAGGAGATGGAGACCCTTTGGATGGTGATATCCACGATGAAAGAAGAAAGGCTTACACAGTGGAGATTACTTCCACAGAGAAGGAGATGAACTTCCATGATGGAGATGATTTCCATAATAGAGAAGGAGAAATGGCCACAACGGAGGAGCTTGGTGAGGATGACATCAAAACAGATAGAGATGATGAGTACTGCTATTGTGGAACACCCTCTCTAGAGAAATAGGGTATCAATGGCTCTGATACCATGTAAATAAGAAAAGTTAAGTGCAGAATGAGATATATTTTAATATTGAGAAGGCACACCTATATATATATATATATATATATATATATATATATATATATATAGTCAGGCTAGTGTACACTCGAGTGTACCGGAGGCACCGTACACCTCAATCATTTTTAAAGGTGCAATAACTTTTTGAAAAATCTAAACTGTTGATCTTCTTAAATATCTTAAGAACATACTATATAATAAATTTTAGCTCATTTGGACACTTATAGTTCGTGCATCTAAAGGATGCAAAAATCAGGCATTTCAAATTAGTTTTGTGCGTCGATTTTTTTGCCCTTGGATGAGTGACTTACACTCATCCAAATGAGCTCAAATTTTGAATGTGGCCTATTATTATTTTAACCATTAAGATCAATGGATTATATTTTAGAAAAACATGGTCTAGATAGGCAAACACCATTGGGGTGTACATTGTAATCTGTACACTCAAGTGTATTCTAGCCTGACTCTCTCTCTCTCTCTCTCTCTCTATATATATATATATATATATATATATATATATATATATATATCCAATACCTATTTATATAATGTGGGACTAATCCCATATACACATGAATATGTAGGGACATAAAGAATAATGAGTAAAGGGAATAATAAAAGCTTATTATTCTAATAGTTACATTTTGACTGCATCAATCATGTTAGGTATAAACACCAAAAAGATTCTTACAAAGATCATTGGGATTTACAACCTCAGATGTTATAGAATGTATTAAATGGTTTGACGTCACTATCGACAGAAGTATCTATGCACTCAACTCATAAATAAAGAGTTTTCAACGCTAGGGTTTTGCCCAACCATAATTATAGCATCACAACAAAAATTCCAGCTCCTATTATTGCATAAAATGTTCATCAAAATGTATGCCATAGTATGTGGATCAGATTGCTTTTCCTATTTGGTGCCAAGACATCACATACATGGTATTTTGGGAGATCAAGCACTTATATTCAAAATTTCAGTCTTTGATAGTCAAGGAAGGTTCATAATACCACAAGAAAAGTTTATGAGTACTAAGTGTAGCGTAAAGGTTTGTAACATCATCATTTGTGATATAAACAATGCTGAAAATACTATCTTTGTAATATTTTAAGATTTATAAAGTAATACCAATGACATTCATGTAGAAGGTAGGTATGAAATGCACTCAAAGTTATATAATCTAAGGTGGAAACTCCCAAAATCAACATCCAAACATCAAGCTCGACCCAATAAAGCTTCAAGAACATCTCATCTTTCCATGAATAGGCTGGAACTAGAGCAAGGAAGAAGTAAAAGAGAGTGCTCAACTCACATGCATAGGGTTCCAACAAGGAAAAACCAAGAAAAACCATGAAACTCGTCTGCATGAGAATGAAGGGTGAAGAATTGTAAGGAAACGAGTACAAGAGCAAGAATCTTACTCTAAGGAAACAAAAAACATGATCAACGACCCTAGATCAGATCAAGAAATCTTGATTGTCGTACATGCATCCACAAAAAACCTAAGATCGTTGTCCCTGATGAATCCTCATCGACCTCTGCTCTTCCAAAAAATCTGTCAGGCTTCTCTAATTACAACTAGAGCTTTTCCAAAATTAGAAGAAAGGATAGTAGGAGAGTGGGTATTTATAGGGCTAGAACCCAGAAACCTCGTCGGGCAAGGATTCCATTGGCCTAGGCTATCGGGCACCGAAACTTCATCGGTCAGAGCATCCATAGACCATCAAAACTCCATCCACATCAAAAATTGGTCAGTTACTAGAACTCATCGACCGTTGGAAATTTGTCAATCATGTTCACATGTGCACATAAAACCTCATCGGTCCATAACTCATCAACCACCCTCTCACACATATACACATCTTATTTAAATAATTAAAAATAAAAAATTTCACGTAAAAATAATTCACACACACATATATGTATGAGAATGAGTAAGTAAATATTTCAAAATTATCTAATTAATATTCAAGCTAGATATTAACTATTAGTACTTTGCTTCTAACTTTCACCTCAACTGGATCATTATAGTTCATGTAATGTCTGAAACACATCACATTATATTCATCCTAAAAATACAAGATAATTCCAACTTAGTGCATCATCAACTAATATTTTTTGTAACAAGATAACTCCAATTGCTTCTCAAACTTGAGCCATTGTCTTGCCCTTTTATAAATAATCATACATAGACACTGATTCTATATTATATAATAATATTTAATTTAGTAGCAAAATTTCATTGAGGAGGCAATTATTCATATAGTTCCCTTTATTACATTTTATTTATCAAAATATGTGGAATATCCCTTCTCCCGATCTATATTATAATCATGTATCTACTAGAAATTCATTTTACATATTTCATTGGACAAATTGTATATTCAGAACTAGGATTTGTTTTGGTCAAATCAAAGCTGTTTTTGCACTAGGGTTTCAGTGATGGCAAGATAGTTATATTAAACTTATAGGGATAAAAATATGGTTTCTACTTGACTCATATGAACTGAAGTTTTTGTGCTATCCTCAATATCTTTTTAACATATTTGCATAGCTGAGATCTCACTAGACCGAACTCAAGGAGGGGGAGATGAAGGAGCAAAACACTAAAGGGAAATGAATAGAGATAGGAAAGAGCTTCTATTTTGAGGTGGACGACCTCACTAATCATACTGATATATCCTTCTGTTTGTCTTCTCTAATGTTTCATATTCTTGTAATTGATAACATACTGTATCTAGTCATATGAGGCTATATTATACTATTACAGCAACTGCAGCTAACCCAACAATGAACTTTAGGTAATTCGCTGGTTTAGTTTTCCTATAGCTTATTGATTAACGTTCTAGATTCAAGTTTTATGTTCTGAGCAAAGCACAACGAAAGGTTTTTTTATTTTATTTTATCTAATTGCTGGCTTGGCCAACCAAACTGGGTATGTAGAGTCACATGATACCGAGATGAAAGAGTTCAATTAGTGTGCCAAAATTGGGGTTAGGAAAATCTATTTACAAGATTATGATAGAGAAGCTCACAGTCTCTTTGTAAATATTATAAAACAATTCTCTCCTCAGAAACACTCCCCACAGTATGCCTGCACGCCAAGTCCCTCACACACACTTGACGTAGTGGAACTCTTTTCGCTTATCGGGGAAGCAGGATCTCACATCGAGATATTAATGAAACGCATAAACGCCACGTTGTATATTGATTTGTTCGTTGTCTCTGCTCAACACGTTTCCAACAGAAGAAAAAAAAAGCAAGATCCATATTGGCATCGAGCGTCCACCAAAAGATGTGGTAGGGCACCAGCCGCAGGAATGAAGTCACTCCAAGTGTGTCTCATTCGGTCGTTTGGACGCATCGTATTCGATTCACAAACCAGCCTGCGCAAGCTCTAGATAAACATGCATGTCTTGTTCAGTAAGCGTGATGGCTGATTCAATGTGGATCGGTGATTACTTTAGTGTTTTTGTTTCTAGTAAGGGGTTGCTTTCATATTTTGCTGGATTAAATAGTTGACAGGTGCTGTATTTTAATAACTGTCCCAAATCCCAACTGTTGACTTCAAGGGGTTTTTCCAATAATTCGAGTTTCTGTCATGTGTAGCCTTCAATTGTGGATGTAGCCATCTCCACAATAATTCATAGAATACGTATCACCACAACAACGATGGTGTGTGGAAATCAGTTGACAATCACCCGCAGACGAAGCTTCCGACCATCTGAAAAGCGGATGAAGAGAAATGTTTAGGAAGCTTCGGACCATCTGAAAATTGAATCGAAAGAAGTGTTTACGAAGCTTGTATACGTCCATCTTACCTCGGCTTAAGTAAGTCAACATTAATTATAGAGAGCAATGCATGCATCACTAACCACGTAATACCAGCCACTAGGAGATATGGGAGCTACATCTCCACTCATGGGAGAAGTTGTGGAGCTTGAAAGCGATGGATGCATCCGGGCTAGCTCTTCCAAAATGTCATTTGCACACATGACGCACTCCAACTGCTGCGATTATTAAAAAGAGCATTTGATCAGGCATCGTTTCCTTGACACGGGTCAAACACGGCTTGGCCTCTCCCACGCTCAGCTCGCCTCCTATTATTGAAACCATCTGATGAGATAGCTCAGACATGCATCAAATCTCATCCGTATGAAAGAGGCAGTCCTACCGTTTACTTTGGACGGTATGGTAGGACTTAAAATAGATATTTTGCAATGTAATTTTAACTTATGAAATCACAAAGTCGTGTACCAAACCAAACAACTCCCAAAGTATGGCTACAACCGAAGCTGGTATCTAAAAATATAAACCATTTTGGTGTCTCTTGTCCAATAAAAATTGAGAAATTAAAAACATTAGAAAAGTCAAATTCATCATTGGTGATAGAATGCCCTCTCTGGCCTAAGATAATAAGAAAACATCATTCTCGAATGATTAAGTTTAAATTGGAGCTTAAGGATATTTCGCGGGACATTACATATACTTGACAAGACATCCATGTCTATCTAGGTCCTTGCTTTATGCTAGCTAGGTATAAGCCGATGTTGCATGGGTTAAAATATATTAAATTACTTGAAAGACGCAATACCACCTTCTGTAGCCCAAAAAAATTAAGAAATGGAGTTAATAGATTATTGAGTTGTGAGTAAGGTAGATAAGAAGGGAAAAACATATGCCGACTCATATTTCAATTAATGTTATACCACACATAGTGTCGAAGAAAACAAAAAAAAGCAAACTCAAATGAAAAAAAAAAACTACTTCACGATATTGTTTGTCAATATCATCGCAAGGATCCCTCACGATGTCGTTGGAGTAATCACGCCCTTCACTGAGATACCCCTATACCAATCCGCATAACCTGACCTTGACTCTGTTCATATAATTTACATGGACCGATTGGGCCAAATTTTTTTATCCATATTCTATAAACATTTGGTAAAACCAGATCAGAATACTCATATATCTAGATTTATCACATTTACATGTGTGTATAACTACTTGTTTATATGTCACATCTATGTGCTATTTAATAAAAATTACATGTAGCTACAAGCTTTCCAAATCATACTTTATTGCAATCATGTTTGATCAAATATTGTAGTAAGGCTAAAAAGATAGTGTGCCAGACTTCATTTAGATTTCACATACCCATTTGATATTTAACATTTTTGTAATAAACTACATAATCTATTGTTATAAAAAATCTCATTTAGACATTTGTGGACTATTTAATTAAATAAATCATTTTTATCTAATGCTAAGTATCAGAAATTGAAGATATGGTTGGATAATATTCAGCTACATTTTTTATACGAGATATGATTGTGATTCTTATTCATGTGTACTCTGAAAGATATCATTTTCATCTATATGTTTGGTTTTGATTGACAAGTTGTAAGTATGGTTGGCACATATATATTACACTTCTAGTTGATGCACACTTCTTCAACTCTATTAGTAAATATAAATCTACATACATACTTAAAAAATCTTCATTTAATAGGTGATTTGGGTTGGGCCAACCTAAACCCATTCTGAAATACAATTATATTACACTAGCTAGGTATGGGCAAGATTTTACAACATCTTCTTGCCTAAGCCCATCCCACGACCTCTATAACAATATGGTGTCGGCAAGGGCCTATAAAATCTCATTATTACCCAGTACAATGTTCATCCCTAGTCTCTCCACCTCCTCTAACCTTGGTTCTCTCACAGTCCACTAACAACCACAAAAACACGACAATGCATGATAAGGTAAAAAGACTTGGTGGGGTTCATACCCACTATATATATATATATATATATATATATATATATATATATATATATATATATATATATATATATATATATATATATATATATATATATATATATATATATATATATATATATATATATCGAGAGAGAGAGAGAGAGAGAATCCTATTGAAATACACAATGATCAATTTATAATTTCAAAAACTAAAGGCAAAATTACATGCAGTCCTTCTTACTATATGTCATATATAATAAGACAATGGAAAAATTCTAATTTGATAATTTAAAAGCAGAGTTGCATTCACCCCTTCCACACAACTTTTTATAGTCTTATTTGAATAAACAAAGAAATATATGTAATTTGAAAAACTAAAAGAAAAGGTTGTATAAAAGCATTGAACTAAAGGTAAAAATTACACCCAACTCAGATAGCCTTATTACAATACACAAGGACCAAGTTGTCATTTAAAAAACTAAAGAGAAAAGTTCAATCTAACCACTCCCACACTCTTTATAGATATATTAAATATGTCATAATAATATATATTGTTTCCTATGCAACTACCTGCCTTCAATTTGTTGAATTATTATTTTTAAGGAAAATATTAAACCTTCTACATTGAATGCAAGATTCGTCCATGCATTTCCATTTCATGGCCCTACAAAACAAATGTTGCCTTATTTATGGTGGGGTGTAAGGGCATTTAATTCTCTTAATAAGAATATGGTGCCAATAAAGTTTCTCACCTTCAAACACTGACAATAGTTGTTGATAGTGTTCAAGAAAAGAGAGAACCGCTGAATCATTAGCTTGAAAAACAATACTTTATTTTGAATTGAGGTAGTTCTAGACAATTTAGTTTCATAAACCCCACTCAACAAATGTAGGTTTATTTTTAAAGTAGGAGTGAGGATATTTTGGGTGTCGTTCTGTCTCTTTCTCCTATTACCTTAGTGTGAATGAATCTACCCGTAAAGAAATGTGTTCAATTAGTGCAAAGAACAACTACCTTATAAGGATAAAATGAATGGTTTTTAATTTGAAATAAAGAAAACAAACTGCATAAAACTCCTTTCATGCTCTTTCATATATAATATAAAAGTACCACATAAAATGTCACATATAAGATGTATATGTGGTTCTTAAGTTAAATCTTAGATACATAGATCTTTTGGTATACATATACTAGGTATAACCTCATCGATTGTATGGGATTGAGAACACTATTATTTTGAAGATCATAATGTGGCATGACATCACTTTCTTTAGTCAAAGATTTAAAAAAGGAAACAAGATTGGAGTTAAAATGAAACTGGGTTGTAAGTAAGATAGGCGAGAAGGAAATGAAATGTTTTGAATATTGTTTCGAATAATGTAATAACTAATATAATGTTTAGGGGTGTAAACAGTGCGGGTACGGTGTGGGTCTAGCCATACCCATACACATATCCATCTAATTTAGCAGGTCCGATTCCGGTTCTAGACCTGCATAATACAAAACCTGGACCCGCACCATACCCGTACCCACAATAATAGCGGGTATGCGGTGCGGGTATGCAGGTAAGTGGTTCTATAAAACATCATATTATTTATGTAAGAGAAATGACTATGTTATATATATTTAACACAATAAGATACTGTTATCATATAGTATATTAACATGTAATAGTTATATTAGACAATGCTATAGTCTATACAATAAAATTAATTGAGTAATTGTTTACATATTTGTAGTCATGATCATAACATTTAATTTATGTAGAAAGTAATGTAGATTAGTAGACATTTTGATTTTAAGTTTACATATGATGTTCGTTATTGTAACTAGAATAGTTAATTCTTAGTTATATGACTAGTCTCAACCTTAGAGTAGGATATAATCTCAATAATTATATTAATTAGACTAGTAAAGTATGATATATATAACATATTATTTTAGTAGTTACTTATGTATAGCGGGTACACAGGTCTAGCGGGTCTGGGTCCAAGCATACCCATTATTGGACCCTCTTATATGCGGGTCCAAGGGTATACGGGTCCAAGGGTATGCGGGTATAAAAAATTAGACCCGTGACAGATTTTTTAAGGGTCTGGATTTGCGGGTCTGCGGGTCTACCCGTACCCATTTACAGCCCTAATAATGTTAATCAAGAAGAAGAAGATCAATAAAACGAGAAGAAATGGATAAAGAATGAGCTGACCTTGCCTCTCACACACGCAAAGGAATGACGACTGCTTCTCAATGAAGGCAACATTATTGCACAAATTATTCCTAACATCAGTACGTCAGAGTGATCCTAAATGTCTATTCACCATATGCATTTTATATTTATTTGATGTGTTTATATTACAATTTACTTGATATTTCACTTGTTTTAGGTTATTAGTAGTTTATGTAATTAATTTGGTATTTCATGTATTGTTATGCTTTTATTTTTATTAATGTAAGTAAATGAGAGTAGCAATTATCCTTCCACAATAATCCCAAGAAATCACCAAAGAATACATATCTTACTTTCCAATTTTGAAAATTGAAGTGAGGATCTCATCCCTCATTTAGACTTTTAAATACATGTCTTGGGCACCAAGTCAACCGATTGGATTGTACCCTCAAAGAGGGTATGAAGGCAGCTCACGAACCTATCGATTTGTTTGCCCAATCGCTCGACTCACCAATTTTGTGGATATACAATAAACCTGATAAGGACTGGAACCTGAGAGGGGATCCAGTCATTACTTTATTGAGGAATAAACCAATCCAATCTAAATATACCAAAAGTATGAAGAAAGTTGGTATTTTTTATTTCTCAAAAAGTATGATATACAAGATAAAGTGATTATATGGCACTATAAACTTGAACTATATGTGGCATCATAAAACATTGTATATGCCGTTCCCCATTGCAAGGTGGTATTACATAAAAGAAAAGTCTTAATTAACTAATACAAAAGGAACAGATGTAGAGGGAAATCTACCCATCTCAAACGATCCTTGAAGTTATACTTCTTGGTAGAGGTTCTACATGAGACATCTTCCTCTGAGAGGCCTATATCTGGGTAGGTTGGGAAAAGCACCTAGAAAAAAGGGAACAAAAGAAAAGCACGAATGAGTAAGAATTGATTATGTGAAAGTTAGAATCAATTTGACATTCGATAAAAAGTATAAAATAAGTAGAAAGCTCCCCAAAAAAAGAGGTTCAATACAAGTAGTTCAAGAAAATTTCATTAAATGGGATATCTAGGTTGAAGAGATGAGCATTTAGTGTATTAATAAAACATCATCATTCCAAAGAAATTGTGCCTTAAAACATTCCAATAACATCATAGTAATCTAAAGTGCATGTAGATAAAACATACAATTATATAAAGTAGGACTGAGAAACCATATATATCAGTCTAAAAAGGTTGAGTGTGAAAGTGCACCCATGACAGAAAGATATACTCTTGTATATAAATGGGTGGAAAGTCACACCCTGGATGGAAAGGAGCACCCGATAAATGTGTAATGGCATAAAAGTATCGCTAATTTAAATATAGTTACTCTAATTGTCATGAACAATACGGAAGGAAAGTATAAGTTTAGTCATCATTTCAAATAAAAGGGGATAAGAAAATCAACAATATCTCAAACCCATTCAAAATAATTCCACAAATTCTGATATTGTAATGAGAGAGGAAGTCTCACAATAAAATAATATTTCAAATTATCACAAGAGATAAATAAAATAGATATCTTTTCAAAATATATGCCTCATATAGGAAAATTAGGATTTTAGTCATCACAATTCTCAAAATTAATAGCATAGATTCACATACATTGTATTCCATCCTAGAAAGTATCTAGATAAAACCTTAGGTCCACAACAAGGTGCCAAAACCATAGTATTAAGTTGAGACAATATTTGGGCTAATATTATATTAAATATGCACATCTTAAAAATTAACTTTTGCACTTAGTTCAATTAGGTCCAACAAGCCATGTCACTCAATAGACGATTGTTTCTTAATTGTAGTTCATACTTTGTTATTATTTTCTAGTACTTGAATAATTGGTTGTAATTTTATTTAGATCAGTGTACTTAATAAGATTTATAAGAAATTGGGTTAGGCATAGGAAATCACACCAATCAAAAGATCTCATTTTTTATTTCAAAATATATTTTAATTGTTTTTAACCTTTTTATAATTACATATGTATTTTTACATAATCATATTTACTAGTATATATTATTCATAATTGTGTAGCAATTGCCTTGACATCCATCACAACACACATCAATTCTTTGATGTATGGAAGTGAAAACAAAACCTTCAATAAAACTTGTGGTGACCTAAGAAAATTACATGTGAAAATATGAGCCCAACCTATCAACACATTACAAAATTATCCCATTACAAAATCAGATTCCTATTGAGGGAAAAACTAAAAACAATTACTAAAGATCTCCCCTTTATCATATAAAACATTAGAAGCACTACCAACTTGATGAAAATATTTCCACATATGGGAAGACAAAGATTAAATCAAAGAATGATGATCCCTCCATGGGGATGAAAACATGATGGTGCAGTGAGGCCCACCGGCTGAAACCCATGAGAATATATTAATGAAAAGATCTAGATCATGGTAGTTTCAGAAGACATAGTGTGAGGAAATGGGTAGTGATGATTACCAGTGGTTGTGCAAAGAGTCTCATCCAAATAGTTTCATGAGACCACCACTGGACATTTTTTGCATATCTAGTTGACTGGGAAGGCTTTGACGGCTCTTCCAACAAATTCAAATAGGAAGCATACATTGGAGTAAGAGAAGAGGTTAGAAGTCATATCACCATCGAATATGCATAGGAAGCCACATGTAAAGGAACCATTAAGGTGCATAATAAGAAAACTTGTCATTGAATCTCTAGTGGTTTTTGTGTATGCACACACGATGAAGAGGGATTTATATATATTCAATGCACTAATATTCTTTGATAGCTAGAAACCTATTTTTTGTTGGATAAAATATATAATGTAGATCGTATAGGAGGAAAGACAAATAGAAAAATATATAATTAGAACAATTCTAGAGAGATAAAAAGAAAATGTATATAACTCAACAAAGAGAATTCAAAAAACTCATAGAAAGTGAAATCAAGTTGATAAATAATCACTAAATGTTAGAAAAGAAACTAAAAATATGGAAAAGTGAAGTACACGAGTAAGAGATGGAAAAGAAAAAAAAATTGTATAATATTTAAAAGTATCGTTCATGGAGAAAAAAGTCAGCCTATATTGATTTATTAGTAGAGAATTGAAAGATGTAGAATTATAGTAAGAGGGGGAAACGATTGATAGAAAATAAAAGGAATAAAATATATTCAAATGATGACGAGACAAGTAGAGAGATCGTTAACACTTGAAATAGGGAAGTATGAAAAAAAAATGCCAATGCCATTCCCTTTCTTTATGTCCATGTTCTTTTCACTATTTTATTCCTTTTTATACAATAACGTGGTGGAATAAATATTGACTACCACAGCTACAACAAAGCGATATCTAAATCTCTCCTTTTTTAATATCTACGGAACAAAAATGTGCATCATAATTTAAAGTATAACTGTGTAGGATAAATTTACTGAGTTCATGCCTTTTATCAACCTATCATCTCCACCTATTCATTCCATTACGTAAAATATTGGTCACAAAGTTGTTATTATTATGATAGAGTCATTAAGCACATGTATTAAAAAATGTTCCAATAAAAGACATCTATATAATTAATATGAAGTTTGATCCAATTTTGAACGCCAACTTTTCAAATGTGAAGCAATCATGTATATTGTTGATATATTTTATATTCATAATTTGTGAAGGAAATAGGTTTTATATTTTTATGATATGTAAAAATTATTACTTTAGGCATGTGGATCGAAGGGTAATTACATTATTTAGCTAATTATTTCTCTTTTTTTATGAAATAATTTAGAAAGTAAGAGAGAGGTTCATTAAGGAAAGCATTTAGTCGAGACTATTATTATTTCCCATTTGAGTTAATTGAGTGATTATACATATTGGGGAATGTTTATTTGGTTCCAAATGAATAGATACTTCTATTAAAACATTTGTTTCCTTTATGACATGTTAACATGATTTTTATTATTATTTAGTATTTTCAAAACAACAAGGAGAAAGAAGTAGTTCATAATTAGAGTTTGTTGTCATTTATTAAATATCTAGTATATTACACGTTGTTGCATTTGTCTCAATTTATGTTCTATATCTCATACTACATTTGGGAAGCGAATCCATTTTAGGATTTTCCACCATGATATATTTTTCGTATTTAATCATGCATGTACAATATTATTTGTATTTATCATGTACCATGATTCTCTTTATGATAACTTCACTTAAATATTCTAAGTATAAGTTGTACAAGTTGGTTTGAATACTTTATATATATATATATATATATATATATATATATATATATATATGTGTGTGTGTGTGTGTGTGTGTGTGTGTGTGTGTATTATAGATATATGTTTTGGTACAAAACACAGACTTAGGAATATTCATTTATACTAACCCCCTACATGTATGACTAGTGTATTAATGTTTTTTAGTGCACACTAGGATAACATCTTCTTAAAAGTATCCTTTAACTTATTTTTATTCCAAACATGTTGTCAGAGTCTTAGGGATCGATACACTTATGTTTTGGTGTGCTATAATACTCCACTCCTTAAACAGAATTTCATCCTTGAAATCAAACCAACTATATATTAATCTATTAATCAAATTGTATATATAACATTCCTAAGCATCATGACACCACTGTTTGTCTCACACAAATGCTGACCTAAGAGAGTTCAACCAATACCTTGAGTTATATTAACGTGTTCTTATTAGAGTTGCCTTCATTGTGATGTTATCTTCATCATCATTTTTACCAGCATCACTTCCATAACACTTTCTTAAGTGTTGAACATTCAAACAAGTGATCACTAGGATTTACTAAAGTCTCTTACCATATAAGTCAGAGAATCCAAATTACATTGACATGTTCCTTATAGATTCAGTCATGGGTCTAAGTTAAGATATTATTTCTTCTCAAGTCTATTAGGCATATTAGTGCTGGTTTGAAAGATTTGAGTTAATTTGCAGTCACATGTTACTATATGTATATAGTGTCAATATATATATATATATATATATATATATATATAAATATATATATATAAATATATAAAAACCTTATTGTGTATGGAAAGTAACCTAGATAGACATTACAATCTTAAATCACACATTAACTAGTCATTTGTGTATAACCATATGCGATTAGTGTGTACTTAAATGTTCATCCCTAATTTTTTTTATCACCATGTGGGACCAAGATGTAAATTCATTAGTTTTAACACTCTAATGCGTGTAACTTGGTTTGAAGACCTCAAATACCTTTACCATTAGTGTTAAAGCAAGTGGAGGTAAAGGGACATTAAGTTTAACCTACTAGCAACTATATTTTATAACCTAATTTAGCAACTTACCCTAGTTATGTTCACTACCTTAGATGAGTGTGAGAAAGATTATCTTGATTATTCATCTAAACTCATGACGGTTCATTTAGAAAGTTTTTGGGTGGTAGTTACATTTATTTGGAATTAGTAGAGGAAGTTACCTAAGAGTTACTCATTACATTCATTATTGAGTTTTTTAGAGTCACTCATTACTATGTTATGTTAATTCTAAGTCAAACTATAACCCTAGAGACTAAAGGGTACATGACTTCACCCGTTAAAGGATTTATTTATGACTCAACTAATCATATAAATACGTAACAAGGGGTACGTCATCCAAGGCATATAATATCAAAAACTCCTTACTTAAAGTTCCACACATGAGTATAGGGCTTCAAGGTTGACCTAACTGGTAAGGGGATATCTTCTCTAATGATTTTCTCTACTCTATAAAATTTCTTATGGTGGTAGCTTGGTTTATGAAATCATTGATAAAATAAAAAAATTTGTACATATAGTATAATAATGAAAAATAGGTTTAATGATGTCCAAGATGGGAACCCAGTGGTTAGATACTTGGTTTGTTACCAAGAGGTCTCAGGCTCAACCCTAGTGATGACATAAATAGGCTCACCAAATTTTTATTAAAATAACCTTAATGCTAAAAACTTTGCATTATTATTTCAAAAAAATAGTGCCAAAATCAATATGAAAATCAAATCATTAACTTTCCACCATATCCAACCTATTTTGAATATTGTACTATTACTTCATTCCACCAAGAGATTCTAGCACTTCAAACATCTATAAGATCATATTAAAAAGCTTTTCTATCACATATCATGGAGGGGATAACATTATTATGTCAACTCCTACCAGAACCTAGGTAGAGAGATTTGGGCAAAACTATATTGAAGCAAGGCATGGCCTACCTAACCTAAAGAAGTTAGTTTTGGTTACCTCTTAAAAAAATGAAGTATATTCCACCTAGAACTTAATCTGGTATACAAGGGTCGGTATATAAGCATGATCATTCATGAGTCTATTGTATTTGAGAATGTACAAGAGGGTTACCTGAGAGGAGAGTTACGTTTTAAATTAGGTTTAGCATAGTTGAGGATATCTAAGGTAGTCTACAACCCATAGTGGTTGAACAGACTTTCCATTTAATATGGAGATACTATATAATTACTAAAAATGTTAGCTCATCATAGTTAAGGTTTTATCCAAACTAAAAGGGTAGGGATAGTTATGGTTAGCATAGGTTGAGTCACAACCACAAAAGTGATGTAGAAAATAGGAAGGACCAAGTTAATTTGGGATGAAAACCCTAATTAGTATCTCTTGAATAATATGTAAAATCCCTCAATAGTCTCTATAGCTCATCAAACTACCTACACAAGGCACATGTCCATGAACAAGTCATGATAACTTGAAATAGTAAGATTCATCGACTGCAAATTATCTGATACCATACTTGTAAGGAGTGGGACCTGAGAGGAGATACAATTATTACATAATTGGGGAATAAACATGTCTAGTCCAAACATACCAAAAGTATGAAGAAAGTTGGTTAACTTTCATTTCTCAAAAAGTATGATATACAAAACAAAGTGAATGTATAGTAAATAAAAATTAAACTATTTACATTAACATAAAACATTTCATACAGTCTTGAACCATAAGGTGGTATTATAAAAAAGGAAAGTTGTAATTAACTTTTACAGAATGGCTAGTTGTAGAGGACAACCTGACCATCTCAAGCTATCCTTGAAATTCTAATTCATGGTAGAGGTTCCACATGAACAATACCAAAAAAGGATAGAAGCATGAATCAACATAAATTGAGTATATGTAAAATAGAAACAATTGAGCATTAGATAGAAAAAGTTAAAACAAGTAGAAAGTTCCTGAACCAAAGGCGTTTAGTAAATGTAGGTGGTTCAAAAGAAAGACCATTCAAAAGAATATCTAGGTCATAGGGAGATTCCATCTAAAGTATTAAGAAAATATCAGAGAGAAATTCCTTATAACATTTCAATAATATCACAATAATCAACAATGCATGTAAACAAAACACAGACTAAGATTATCTATACTAGGGCAGAGATATCAAGTATTAGGATGAAAAGGTCAAGTTGATAGGCGCACCCTAGGCAAAAAGGCACACACACACACACACACACACACACACACACATATATATATATATATATATATATATATATAAATGGGTGGGAAGACACAACCTGGGTGGAAAGACACACCCAATAAATATATTGTGGTACATAACAAAGGAAGAGAAAATCAAGTTGATAAATAACCATTAAATCCTAGAAAGCAAAACTATAAATATGGATAAGTGAAGAAAATGAGTAAGAGATAGAAAAAAATCCACATAGTATTTGAAAGTATCATCGATGGAGGAAAATGTTTATCTGATATTGGTTTGTTAGTACATAATTGAAATCACAAGGATTATAGTAAGAGGGGGAAATAATGGTGAAAAATAAAAAACATAATTCAATGGTGGCGAAAGAAGTTGACTGGACCTTAACACAGAGAGTAGGAAATCATATATAATAAACACCATTTCCCTTCCATTTGGTTATTCCCATGTTCTTTTTACCATTTTATTATGTTTCTATAAAATAACATGGTCAAAAACATATTTACTACTGCATCTAAAACCAAGAGACATCTAAATCCCTATCTATTTAATTATTACTCAACAGAAATGTGCATCATAATTTATTATGTAATTTTATAGGATAAATATATTGAGTTCCTTTTCTATTATGTCTTTTACCAACTTATCTCCACTTATTCATCACACTATGTAAGAACTTGTTCACTAATTTCTATTGTCACTATAGAGACTTAAGCACATTAGAAATTCATTCCAATAAAAGGCAACTATATGATTAATATGAAGTTAGATCCAGTTTCGGCTACTAACTTTTCAATTTTGAAAAAAATCATGTATATTGCTAATATATTTTATATTGCTTATTTATGAATAAAATAGGTGTTGATATTTTTTAACGATATCTAAAATAATTTTATAGGCACATGGATTTAAAATAAAAGGGTGAAGACTTCTATCAAACTATGTTCCCTTTTTGTTAAAGAATTTAGGCGGTAAGAGGGAGGTTTATAAAGGAAAGGATTTATTCAAGACTATAATTGTTTCCTATTTTAGTTGTTTGAATAATTATGGATATTTGGAAAGTTTAGTCTGAATGAATATATGATGTTGTTAAAAAATGTGTTTCCTTTATGACATGTTAACACAATTTTTTTTGTTTTTTGGTATTTTTAGGATACTTAGGAAAGAGGGGTAGTTATTTATTAGAGTTTGTTGTCATTTAATAAATTATCTAGTATATTCTATGTTCTTTTTTATATCAATTTAAATTTCTATCTATCATACTATATATGAAAAGTAAGTCCATTTTAGGATTACCACCCCCATGATATATTTTTTATATAATCATGCATGTATACCATTTTTTTTCCTTTATATTATACCATAGTTCTCTTTATTATTGCTTCACCTAAATAGTATAGTTATTAGCCATACGAGTTGATTTAAATACTTATATATATATATATATATATATATATATATATATATATATCTGTGTGTGTGTTTGGTGCAAGTCACAAACTTAGGGATATTTATTTATATTGATCCCTCGTATCTACTATTAGTATATGAATGAGTTTTAATGAACATTAGATAACATCTTGTTAAAAATGTGTCTTACACTTAATTGAATTCCAACCATGATGATAGGGGTATCGGGGATAGGTACGTTTAAGTTTTAATATGCTACAAACCTTGATATTTAACCCATTACTGACTGCTCACAAGTTGTGGTTGGGTCCTCGCTCAAGTGTCTAAACTACAATCCAATCGAGAAACTACCTCACAAGTCAAAGTATATGTAATATCTTCAAATGACTAAATCAAAATTGAACTGACCAATCCTCTCACCATTTTGATTAGTTCACTAATCAGTACAACGTTATGCAAAGACCTCGTCATATGGTTCATTTATTGAGTTGATCAGATGGAAAATGTATCTATTCACTAAAATGGTTCGATATTTCACATCTAATATCATTGGGCAGTTCGACATGTAATGGAAGTGTAAATCAATTACCTAAAGTATGAGTATAGTCACTAACTTGAATAGTCCACTAATTAGTCCTTGAATTGATTTGATTCCATAAGCATCATTGATTGACACTAGATGACTCATATCTATCAAACTATTCTGATTTGATATGATGATGTAAAACAACTTATGGATGTCCATGGTAAATATTTAAGACTGATATCTTTCCACCCATAGTTCTATTCATCAATCTACAAGGAGAGATAAAGGTGAAAGTCAATAGCTTGACGTGGAGATTCCCTCTCGCAGAGACATGACAAGATTGCTACCACCATGTGGGGAATGGTGAAGCACACCATAGAGATTCTCCTACACATGACTACTTTATTCATGAGTCTCCTATACTTCTCTCTTCCTTTTATCATGGACATGATTAGATAATAGTTTATTTTATGGGGTGCTAGAATTAGCCCTACTGTCCATATCTTTTAGTCTTATGATTAGACAATAGTTTTAGATTTCTGTTCTTATGAATCATTGAATTTCTAATTTACTGTTTAATATAAGCTCTCTAGATTATCTAGTTGTCTTGTGTGTCTATTACAACTCCAGGCATGGAGATATTAAAACTTAGGATTAGAATATCGATAAATTTTCATTGAATCCTAGATGATGACATTCTAAGGGTGTTCTCTAGAGAAAAAGATTCAAGATCCATAGGTAACGAGACATCAAGTCTATGATAAAATTTGTCCTTGTGATTTCCATACTTCAAAAAGATATGGAATTTTCTTGACCCAATACAATAAACATATGAGTGATGATGCAATCTGGGATAGATAATATGGGTAGAAGTTCTCAACCCTTATGCATTGGTACAGTTAAGTTTCATTTATTTTAGTTTTAGTTCTTGATTTTATTTATTTTTATTTCTTCGTTAAATGAGATAATCAAACAAAAAATCAATCTTATATCTATCAAGCACTACATTATATGGAATGGTTGGCACCACAGTGTATACAGTCTCAATCATGTGGCTACTACAATCATACATCTTTTTACAACCCTAAAATCTCTTCACATCTAAAAGAAAAATTATTTAGAATTACCCCCAAGCAAAGTTTTTTGTCTTCGTGTAATGGTGGGTACAAAGCAAATTATAATCCACATTATTCTGGAGGCTACAATGATGAACCCTGCTATGCAAATCAATATCATAACAATATTTGTTATTAGAGATTCTATAGTGAAGAACCTTACATGACAATCAACATCCACCTGAACACAATGAGTGGATGAGTGCATATGAGAATATGATGAATGGCCAATAAATGGCGATCATTAAACAAGAAACATCAAACAAAAAACACTATCATTAATGGCTCAAAAAACAATAGATCTCTCCCATCCATTACTTGAGGGTGAACCAGAGAGCTCACTAGGGTAGATGGAGCAGTTGGCAATCATGATTGCTGACTACAATTATATTGATGTCATTCCAAAGGCAATAATGTATGATTTAATTATAGTAGAATAAACCAAGGAACCAGAGCCATAGGTTGACATGTAGACTTGTATTTTATCATTTTCCACATTAGGGCCCTTAAAACATCATTATAAAATGAGTTAGGAGGAGAGTGATTATGGCATGATGATGAAACCTAAAGGCTCTATCACCCTTCCCTAGTACATTCTCATATCCATACATTTGCAATGATCAGCCAATCTTGGTTGAATATATTATGGATAATCAACAACCAACTTATATTGCATATTTGGTTGTTTCAGATGATGCGGTGAAGCCCTAGCAGGAGGATCAAGAGCCACATGTTGATATTGTGAAGGACTTGATGGATTCTATTAACTTTGGTGATGATTTGATGGTAGATTAGGAGGATGCACAAATACAAAAATACCATGATGATTTTAGATATAGACGGTTTCTCCTATGCCAACACCCATCTTCTACATGCATATCTAGGGGATTAGAAGAAGCCAGCCAAATCAATATGATCTATCACAATTGAGACTATTGTTAGTTAATTTAATGTGTACTACCTTAGTAATAAAAGAAGGTAGTCCACCTCCTACCTTCATAGATGAGAATCTCCTAAGGTCAGATGAGAGGCACCACTCCTACTTTGTGCCACTTATTGTAGATCAATACATAACTACTACACTAAATATAATGATGGAGGAGCATTGGTGTATCCTATTGTATGGATTGCGAGGTGAAAGGAAGTACTATTTAGGCATCTTGGTAGTAACTTTAATCTACCACATCCATCTGATCACATATTACACCATGGATCTCTCATGTTCAAAGTTTCAACCTGTTTCCATATTCCTTTTAGTTGTACCTTCTCCGAGTTGTCAAGGCCATCTGGATAAGAATTGAGAATTTCTTTCCCTCCATATTGGGTTTAACATTTAATTGGAGATGAGTAAATTTTTAAGTTGGGTAGTATGTACTCCTTTACACCCACACCTATTAGTTTTTATATTTGATTTTATTTTATCATTTTACTATTGCATGTGTCAATTGCAATTAGATTACTTCCATTTCATATATCTTAAAATTATTCTTATTTTAATTATTAGTTCTTGTAGTATTACCTAAATCCAGATTAGATTACATTCTTGTTTTAGTTTCATATAGAAATTTTCATACGAACTCCAGTCAGTTTTTATGTTAATTATCTTTTTGAAAGTTTCCAATCGATGCAAATCACCCTTCGTGACCAAGTAATATTGACATCATGCTCCCTGGAAAGGATGAGAAGTTTTTGAGGAACTAATAGGGTTCAATCAAAATGTTCCTCCTAGTGAATCATATCCATGAAATTGCCACATATTCCCATATCATGTAGTTATTAGGGTGTAGTGAATAAGATAAATAACCCAATGTACTTCATCATAAAAACAAGTTTTGTGCATTATCTAAATCCTCTTCTTCACTTTGTCTTCCATATTCTCACCTCTCATACACCAAAATTAAATGGGAAATAATCCATAAATCATGCCAAACCCTAATATTTCCTTCTTTCATACCCTTCTTCTGTAATAGGAGTTTATCACCAAAAATAAAGAATATATGCCAATGTTCACAAAAATGCAATATATGTTTTTGCAGAAATACAATACAATCTCAAGTACAATAGAGGAAAGATGTACATTCTTCCTTCCATATATCCATTCACTGCATATTCCACCTAGGTTCAAGTTACATTCTCCATTTGTATCCATTTACCATACCCTAGTGTTGGATTTTGTGCTTGCTTTGATTTTGCAAGATTCCTCAATTTTAAAATGAAATCTATAGACATGTATTGTAACATACCGGATCTTGGACACTACCCTAGATCTTTGACCTTTTGGACTTAGCCAAATAAGGCTTGAAGTTAGACCTAAAAGATGTTTTCCATGTATATACCACCTTAATGTTTTCACATTATGCTTGGGCCAATAATGGACATATAAAATTATGTCATAAGAGATAAATAAAAAACACATAAGAATTCATGAAAATAATCATACCCAACTCTTTTGGTGAAAATATTAAGTTATGGAACATAGTTGGATGAATAACAATGATAATAGTGATAATAATGAAATAATATGATAATAATGGCCACAAATATTCATTGTGACATAACTCATTAAAAGAAATCCCAAAAGTGAAATTTAAGTTACGAATTGTGTTCTTTGTGTCCCAATTGCCTTTGGAGTCAAGTTTCACATTAATCACTTAATAATAATTAATTTAATAAAATTTGGAAAGAGAAGATCTGAGTTTTCCCCAAAATATCAAATAAAATATTAAATGATTCCAAAAGAGGAAAATAATCTTGGATTCATAATCTACTACAGCCATTGGGTGAATTCTCATCTAATTTGGAATATGTTTGGTTAAAAGATGAAACCAGGAGATAGAAAGTGTGTAGGACCTTCAAAATATTAAATAAATATACAAATGACTTCAACATGTAAAATTGATGCAAATTCATATTCAACACACTAAGGATTACTTGTGGGTGAAGTTTCATCAAATTTGGAGAATCTTAAAGTCATTAATGCATAAGGAAAGAGAAAATAGTATTTGATTTATTCAACACATTTAAAACCTTCAAAAGGCAAATCTAATTTCAAAATCAGATTTTACATGCTTTAATAGCCTTGTGTAAAATTTCATCCAATTTGGGATTTGTTTTCACCCTCTCTAGAGGAGAGAGAAAATAGGAAATTAATTGCATTCACACTTTAATCAGATTCCAATTTGTATAGTTCCCTTTGTTTTACTCTGTCAGCCTTTCTTTGATTTTGGGATTATCTCGGGCCATCGAGTTACAGAGGTTCCAAATCTTGTGCAAACCTATATATGTTGGTCCCTATAGCACCACATACCCTCTACATCACCTTCTCTACCTTCAATTTCTACCCGGATATACTTGATCACCTTAACCAACTTCGACTTCTTCTGGTTATGATGGGGCTTGGTTCTGCTTGATCTGATCATGAACTAATTATTTGATAGGAAAATTTCCTGTAGTTGTCACAAACCCTCCCCCATGGTTGTTTGCTCATTATTTGGGCCTGGTCACTCCACCTGACTCCCGGTGTTGTTTCTCGACAAAACTGTTGCAGTGAGGTGCTCCGGTGTCCTTCAGGGAGCAATAATTGGCCTTGATAGCTCAAGGATGTGTGAGAAAGCTTTATACATCCAAGGGTTGTGTCAAACTTGGATAACTACTTGATTCCTTTCTCTACTCATGCCACTTTGAATTTGAACCTCGTTCTGAACATGTTCTTCACTATTTTCTAACATCTTGGGTTCTTTGTGTTCAGTTTGAGTTCGCAAAACTAACGGCGGCCTTCGTAGTTGTTTTGGAGGTAGTTTATCTAGTTTTTGATTCCTCAGTTTCAAGCTTCAGGTGTTGCTCCTCGAGGGAACGATGGCGAGGTAGAATCCCCTTTGAAGTTGGTCTGATATGCCCCCTCTATTTCTCTAAATTTGATTTTTTGTGATAAGGGTATTTTTGTCTTTTCATGTGGACTTGTTTTGTTTTTGGTTCTGAGGCAACACTGACTTGTCTGAGTGGTCAACTGAGTTGGATAGCCCAGATTGGGCCAACTCAAACCACGCGGCCCTCTCCCTCTCTCTCTTCCTTTCTCATAGGTATGACGCTGATGTGGCTTTTTGGTTTTTCTTATTGGTCAAATTTCTAAAATGCATAACTAATTATCTATTGGGCCAAAAATTACAAACAAATAGTCATTAGATTCAGAAAAATAAGGTCTATATTATGATATTAGTTTTGTTGCCTAAATCCAATGTTGAAAATATGTGATTTTAATGGATTAACCTAAATAAGTAATGACTTGTAAAATTCATAATTATATAAACATAAGTCAGAAAAATATAATAAAATATGTTTTGGACTCAGAAAAAGGTAACCTAAAATATGACATAGTTTTTTTAGACAAGGTAAAATAATACTATCTCAAACAAAGTATAGGGGATGCAACAAAAACCTTGTATACTACACATGCTTTACAAGAGACCCCACATTCTCTGAGCCATAGTGTCCATCCCAACCATGCTCTTCATATTAGCTTTAAAAAACCAAACAAGGTTGTTACTAATTACATCAAAATTGGTAGTATTGTCCCTCGGTCTCTTACCATGCAACCTACTATTGCGTTCACCCCATATATGGAAGATGAGGGCCGTTACAAAAATTCCCCCCCCAGTTGTTTGTTCTTTATATTGCTTCTTGTTCTCTCTAACACCTATTCCATGGCCTCATCTAGCCCCAGGGGAGCCAGCCCCCCCAACCGCATTTAAGGAAGCCTCTTCTCCAATGATAAGTCGAGAACTCACATTCAAAAAAGATATGATTATGCGATTTAGGCGCTCTATTACAGAGCAAGCAACTTGGATCATAGTTCAACCCCTACTTGATGATTCTATCTTTAGTAGGGAGCCTTCTCATGATCACTCTATAGGAATTGAAGATCCATTTCGGGCATCTAGGCTTAGTCCAAAAAATCACATACCACATCACCTGCGGGAGCTATTTTTTACGTTCCACGGTATCTTCAGATCCGTATCACATTTATGTCCTTGTAACTAATAAAAGGTGTTAAGCTCCTTAAAAACCTTTATCATCTTATTCTAGAATGTCGACTCTCCTTGTTTTATTTCACCGCCCATATTATCATAGCGTTCTTTCATCCACACAGTCCAATGAGACTCTGGGTTTTCAAGGAAAAGATCAACTCTTGCAGTAGTTGCTCTCCATGCCATATCAGTCGGGCAAGACAGACCAAGGCCCTCAACATTCAGTGGTTGGGCCACTGTGCCAGCTCACCACGTGTGCACCTCCACCCCACAGGAAACCTACAACAATCACTCTGAATTTATCCAGAAAGAAGACCAACAGCTCAGTTTGTCTACACCAATAGTTCATCTTCACATTAAGGATAACTTTAATAAGGACCGTTCTACCAGCCATTGAGATATTAAGATCACTCCACTTGTCCATAGTACTCCTTAGATTGTCAACACACTCAAAGAAGTCCACTCCTCTTCCCCTTCCATCAGACAGGGGTACACCCAGGTACTTGGTAGGCAATCTACCCACCGGTATACCAATCGCCTCCCTCAATCTGCCTCTTCTACTATCAAATGATCTAGAAAAGAAGACATTAGATGGAGGAGGTCGTCCCATGCAACAGGGGTGCGGAGGACTGCCCACCACCTGGGGCTTGGGTTGAGAAGGTTAGCAAGTCTTTTAGGGTCCAGCAGGCTTGCCAACCTTTGGTGGAACCTGAAGATCCTAGGGCGCCTTTCTTTAGGAGCAATGATAGCAAACCATGGATGAAAATGCTAGATCCGATGATGGGTGTCATGGAGGATTTCTATAAAACCTCAGTGGTGGTCCAGATATTTGGATGAAGATCCGTTCTACGCCAACTCAATGGGTGGATGCTAAGGTCATGGAAACCAAAAGGGGAGCTCCAAGTTTTTCCACTAAAGGATGGCTTATTCCTAGCTCGCTTCGCTAACGAGGTGGACATATCAACTACTCTCGAGAGAGGGCCTTGGTTCTTTGACAATGAGTTGGTACTCAATTGGAAGTGGTTGCCAGAGGGGGATGTCGACCGCATTGGACTCACCTCGACACCTGTTTAGGTTACACTCTCTGACTTGGGCAGGCACTGGTCGAGCCGAGCATTATTGATCATGGTATATGTGATAGGTACACTGAAGGTGGTGGATTTCGTGACGGATGGTCACTTCTTGGCTGAACCCCATCTATGTGTTGAGATCACAGCGGAAAATCTGCCACCTCCGGTCATCATGCTTGAGCTACCAGGTGAGAAGGAACTAGAGATTAAGGTTGTTTATGATGCATTGCCTGACAGATGCCATGCCTGCAAGGTGTTTGGGCATATGACAAAAGAATGCCCGAACGCACATAAGGCTCATATGGGGGTGGAAGAAGCTCGAGGCAAATCAAAGAGTGTTAGACCCGGTAGGAGAAATGGAAGGAGGAACCCCAGTCGTGTCCAAACACAACCCACAATGATTTCTACTCAGGGTGAAGCGCCGAGCAACAACCGAGCGGAGACACAATCGCTGGAGTAGCCAGTTGCTGTGATTCAGGAAGTTGTGGCCTCAGAAGGGGGAGGGGAAACTAAGAAGAGGGTGGACATGGAGTAGGGGCTTGTTAGCTGGACTGAGCCATCCCTAGAGAATAAATGAAAGGGAGTCAGTGGTGTTAGCAGACAACAGGTTGAGTCTGCGGTGGAGGAAGTGAACAATGTTTTGGAGATGGACACCAATCCATTTCAGGTGTTGGATGATTTTGTGGAAGAGGGGGACATTGAACCTGGTAGCTCCAGGCGATCTACCCTTAGTGGGTCGTAGGGAGACAGGGGAGGCAGAGGAAGGGGAAGGGGAAGACATAGCTTTACTGCTACCTCTGAAAGAGGGGGCAAGCCAAAATTCCCAGATGAAGGTGATGGTGTGGAATGTCAGAGGTGCGTCTCTACCTGCAAAACAGAGAGTACTTCGACAAATTCTACAATGTGCTATCTACCTTGAGACCAGAATTAAAAGGTAGGTGAGAGAGAGGATCAAGACCTTATTTCCAAGAGGATGGGAGTACACTTCTAACCTTAAATAGGTTGAGGGTGGGATGATTGTTTTTGGGTGGTGTCCGATGGTATGGGATGTGCAAGCCATCTTTGAATCAGATCAGTTGATAATGCTTAGCTGCATTAATAGAAGTGGGTTCCATTGTGTTATTTCTGCAGTTTATGGTGCGAACACTAAAAGAGATAGAAGAAGACTTTGGGAGTGTATTGTGAACACAATGCAATAAGAGTTACCTCACTTGGTGGTCGGTGATTTCAATAGTATAAGGAAAGCCAACAAAAAGATGGGGGGGTCTGCCGGTTCTAGATTCTATACTTGGGAGACTTAATGATGCGGTGAATGAAGTCAATTTGATTGAGCTTAATATGAGGCATCACGACTTGGCATAACAAAAGAAGCCCGGTGAGAAGAATCTCTAGCAACATTGATAGAGGTTTGGTGAACGTGAGATGGTTGGAGGTTTTTCTTAATGCCTCAATAGCCCTGGGTTCCCACCCCAATAGCGATCATGCTTGGATGGAACTATATTTAATAAATAAATATGCGCCCAATTGTTCGTTCAGATTTCTTAACCATTGGATTGGATGGCCTAATTTCATGGAGACGGTCAAGAAGGCTTGGAATTCTGAGATCCATGGTTATCCTATGTTTAGGGTTATCAAAAAGATGAAGAAGGTTAAATTGGATTTGAAGGGTTGGTGTAAGGAGCTAATCAACCTTGATAATCTTCTCAAAGAGGCCATGACTTTAATAGACTAGCTAAGGAATTGTGAGAAAATCCTACTTGTTGTATGAGAATGGAGGAAGAGGACAAAGTTGGAAAACGTCTTCTTCAGCTGGAGAAAGCACATGAACTTTACTATTGGTAGAGGAGCATGTTAAAGTGGATTAAGGATGGGGATACTAACTCAAGAGTCTACCAAGCGGTGGTTAGGAAGAATGATATGCAACACCATATACATAATCTAATTGACAATGAGGGTAATTTGGTTGATGAAGTCGACAAAATGGCCAAGATTGTTGTGGAGTTCTTCTCGGGTAACTATAAGCAAAGAAACTAGAATATTAGTATGAGCTCAAATCTCCAAAGAAATGATGGATAATATGAATAGAAGACTCATAAAGTTAGAAGATGATGAGCAAATTAAAAGGGCATCATTTTCTATTGGGGCCTCAAAGGCTCCGGGTCTGGATGGATTCAATGTAAAGTTTTTCCAAGCTTGTTGGGAGGTTGTTGGAACTAAAGTGTGTAAAGCAACCTGTTGGTTCTTGGTGGATGGGAGGATGGTGAGACAAGATAACCATGTGTTCATTAGACTGATCCCAAAGAAGCCTTCACATGCAGTGATATCTAATTTTAGACCAATAGCATGCTGCAACGTGATTTACAAAATCATATCTAAATTGATTGTGTACAGGATGAAGGTGTTGTTACCTAGCCTGATTTCCACAAACCAGGTTGCTTTTGTAACTAGCCACTCTTTATTAGATAACACACAACTTGCCAAGGAATTTCTTGTTGACTTTGGGGTCATGAACTCCATGAAGAAGGCTTGTATCAAGACAGATATCTCTAAAGCATATGGTCATGTGAGATGGGATGCAATATGGAGTTCTTTGTAGGCTATGGGCTTCTCACATAGATGGATTGAGGTAATTAAACAATGCATCCAGACTACTTCATACTCTGTCTTGATTAATGGGGTACCGTATGGTCTTTTTAGAGATACAAATGGATTATGACAATGTGATAAATTATCCCCACTCTTGTTTACTATTTTCATGGAGAATCTCACTCACCTGAATGATATTGTTAAGGAAGAGGGACGAATTAAAGCATTTAAGGTGAAGGGAGTTAAATTGAAGAC
Organism: Alisma plantago-aquatica; assembly: GCA_963693085.1. Taxonomy (NCBI): domain Eukaryota; kingdom Viridiplantae; phylum Streptophyta; class Magnoliopsida; order Alismatales; family Alismataceae; genus Alisma; species Alisma plantago-aquatica. Next base: position 1,231,603,815 of record OY856411.1, read on the forward strand.
ACACATGATTTTTATTGATGACATTCTGTTCTTCATTTTTGGATACTTCATAAGGAATGTGAGGAGATTGATGAAAGAGTCTGGGAAACTCTCCAACCTATACATGAATATGGCATAGTTTTGATAATCTAAATTGTATATAAGGGAAAAGGTAATTTTTAGGGTTTGTATAATTAATGAGAAATTGACCTAAAATTTACATATATGATTAATAGGTTCTTTGGAGGCCTACACTTGGATCTAGAAGTGACTTTGGTCTGTTTAGACTCTGAAGAGAGGTATGTTTTGCATCTCTTATTCTTCTATATTGATCAATAACCTATTTTTGTCATTCTCTTGGTCCTATGGACATTAACATATACACAATGTCTTTTCTTTTGAAGATCATGGTTCATGTGAACTACCTAATTTGTTATTGATCTTGTGATCATGGATATTCTTTTAGATTCTCTTTAATGCTTTTTGCATGTTGGACTTAATTGATGATATGTGCTTCTTTGCCCACCTTAGTAGTGGATGTTTATATGACACATTATTTGAAGGCATGGATCCTTTGATCCCACTTTATACTTGATGGATGTTCTCATCCTCCTTATTTTTTTATACTTGCTTATTCTCTTGGTTATGCATCATGTGGTGACTACTAGTATAATGTTGCATGTGTTTTTATGTGGATGTTAGATTCCCACATATGAATGCAGATGTTAAATTCCTACATATTTATATATTTGGACAGATGTTAAATTCCTACTCAGGTAGATGCTGACAGACCCTGCCACCCCATATTTAGAGTGGATGCATACAGTTCTCGCTCACCTCATATTTTTGGTGGATATGTTATTTCCTACCTACGTGTTTATATTGTCTAGTATTGTCACAAGTGAAACACATGGATGCCTTGTTATTATACTTTGCTCTTATTTGTCTCTTTATTTGAGATTCTTTTCTTTTATGCCCAAGTGGGTAGTACTTCTCTGTTTTATGGGAAGCATTTATATTTGTTGTCCTTAACTCCATAAATTGCTCAATTTTATATTTAGTATGCATATACCATCCTTTGTTGATGTCTTCTATTTTTTCTCTTCTTACTGGGGTATGCTTCCAACCCTAGGTGAAGGACTTGGATGACATGGCATGAAGACATGGACTTAACCTAAGGAGTTAAAGCTTGGAGAAAAAGTTTTTCTGGTTTAGATTTCCCTCTACTAGATCCGTATGATGTACCTTTTATGAAAACCCTTATGGAAGGTGATGTTGAGGTACTTTTGTAATATTATGATAGATTCAATATAGTCATTGTTTTTATTCTACTGCTAAACTTTAGTGTTATGATACATTCATGTTAAATAAGTTGGTTTCATCCCTTTGGAAATTTTTTTATGTTGGTGTTTGGTTTGCGATGTTGCCTTTTTATTTTATTAGGGAGTGGTTCCCCTCTAGGATCCCACTCATTACATGTATGGTATTTGGGATTGCAGTGAGGAAGTGGTGTTATGAAGTGAAGTTAGGAATGAGGACATGGCTAGTCCTCTTCCATGATCTAATGAGGTTGGGTAGCTTGTCCTTATTGGTCATATAGATTCAAGCATTATGCGAGTATGAGACATGTACTTGGTTGAATGTATTTATTTGGAGAGTGTTTTTAATTTTGTGTTAGTTGAGGGCAGGAAACCTTCAATCTCTAGTTAATATCACAATGTAGCCAATTAAATTTATATAAATACTTTAAATAAAAATCTATTGTCAATGAGAGACTCACATGTTGACTATGAAGAAATTTGATATCCTCCACGACCTCCAAAACCACCCCTTCATTGACTCTTTTCTTTCTCTATGCTCTTTTATCTCCACCCTCTTTCCAATTTAAAATGTCCCATTTCTTCTCCTCGTCGCCTCAACTACTCTTGAAATTTTAAATCCATTTTTTTGTGAATTGAGGTTGTTATTGCACTTAAGGTAAGTGATCTTACTGGATTCTTATTCCCATTAACAAGGTATGCTCTTAGATTTTCTACTACTCTCTCTATCTCTCATTAACTCTCACTAGTGATTTCCTCACCCTTCCTCGTGCTTTCTTTTCCTTCTCTTGTGTTATCACATCAATTTATGCCTCAAACATCTTTGAGAAGGAGTGGGAGATGACCTGGTCACCATTTGTTACTACTCGGGTTCTACCACAACAAAATGCATAAGCAAAAACCTTCTTGGTTTTCACCAAGGAACCTAATGGATTTAGTTAATTAATCTACCTGAATAACCAACTGCTTCATCATTTTACCAATTGACTGTCTATATAATAAAAAACACTACTCAATGGGGGCAACAAGAACTAGTTCAGACCCAAACCATCTCTCCAACAATCAAAATGTGGTCTATCAACCTCAAAACACACCACACAATCAAGAAATCGACAAATAAGGTCTTCCTAACCCTCTATGGTAAATCCATGGCCCTGAAGTTGGCCCATGATGGGTCAAGTTGAGATAGGAGCTCAACACAACTACATCTTGTTCCTATGGCATTGTAATTACCATTTGATCTCAACATGGGGATGGAACTAGCTTATGAATGACCTTAATATGGTTGAGAAAAGTACCTTTTCCATTACTCTAGTCAACAAAAACAAGATTCATATGGGTCTCCTCAATAAATAAGACAATGGATATGATCCACCATCCACCATGATTAGTGATGATATGTCCATTCTACTGTCATCTGAGTTTGGGGATTATGACATCCCATGACTTGAGAGATTAGATAAAATAGTCGTAAAAGTAATTCTTGAACTTCCCAAATTGCCAAGGTTCACCTTCTTTTCAAGTAACAATATGTATTGTGTTCAAGTGCATATATACCAAAGTGGTATTAATATGGGTGACCTATCTAGAAGTTGAAAGCCTGATTGTTTTGAGGTAAGGACAAAATTTACAGTCAAGTCTACTGGTGTTGTGTGGTGTCGGTAGTCATTCTAAAACTCTAATAGAGCCTTGGATTGTGGTCGAATAATCGCAAATGGTATCATAGCAAAACCCCTTTCAATAGGCACAATCCACATGGGCATGTGATGTGACAATGTTCATCCATGTAGTCTAGGTATGTTACAAAGGGCTATTTGTTGAGGTGATATGAAGCTATACCCTTGCAGTGGTAAGCATGAATCATAGTTGGGTGTTGATCACCTGTGATTTTTCATGTATAAAATAAAAATGGATCGAGGGTAATCAGACTTTACATTTATACATGATACCTCAGACCCCCACAATGATAATATGAGGCCATGTGTAGTAAGTGAGGTCGAACAGATGGACAAGGGTGACAATCAGTTTGGAATTTGAGGCCTTAGCTTAGATAAGTTGAATCAAAAGATAGATTTGATGTTCCTTAAAAAACAAGGTAACCAAAAGGATAACAAAATAATAAAGTAGAAGAAAACTAAGATAACATAATGAACTAATAGGATGTGGATCTTTTTAATGTATTTCAATGATGGATAAACTTTGATTAGGTTTCATCAACTATAATCACTCACCAACGTGAAAACACTCATATTCATTTGTAAATCCTAAGTGTAGTTTATGAGAAATCATGAATATAGTTTATTACCTCCTCTCTCAAGATTAGGTTAGATATAGTTTATAGGCATTTCTATCTATTGATATGACAAACAAACAATCAAACATACAAATATATGATCATCAAATCTAGTGATCTAACACTTTCATGCATTGGCGCCACTCCTTAATTTTTGATTAGATCTAATTAGACTCTTTTGAGGCATTAGAAATCAAATATCAAAATATGGTAGAAATCATGCAAGTGATCCATTCATGAATGATAGTAAGGAGATAAATTTGTAAGAGTATATATGTCAAACCCAAGTGAAATGATCCATCCACTCATGTTTACAAGTGATAGTACGGGTTTACACATTATGAAGGTCATGGCTTAAAGGTAAATAGAGGGGGAGTGGACAAAGTGGGGAAGAAGGAAGCAACAGAACGAGATAGTGGCCATAATGGTACTAGACGTCGATGAAGAACTCCTTTCCTTATGGGTCACAATGGCAGTGGTGGAGAAATCCTCTGTGATCCTATACTCCCAAATACAGAATGTAGGTACTTCCAAGGGACATGAGTCAATGGGTGCCAGATTCTCATCCTTAGCCTACCAATGAAAATCATAAATGGCAGTGGAGTTTGACAGTGCTTCCTGTGGAAGAATACATGCCTCTATGAAGGCTTGGGTTCCTATTTATAGGGATTGGTGGAGGACCTGAGGAATCTGAAGGATGAGAGCTTTACTTACACATTGAGATTCACAACATGATCCTACGATGTGTGTTTGTGACATACCAAAACCTAACATCTTGACTCTGGAAACCCTATTCCTATGACAAGGAGGTTAGTATTCTTGGTTCTTAGATTTGACCATACAAGTATGGAGTTATAAATTAATTTAGTTGTTTGTAACACTAATAAATATAATTAATGCACATAACCCTAACATGTATAGGCTTGAAAATATATATAATACTTTAAGTGACACTAGGTTTGATAATCAACATCACATATCATGATACACTCGTATTAACCTATAAACTACATATGTGCTAACATATAAATGAGTTCATGAAATATGTCACATATTTTCCTTTGATAGATAATATTCACATGATGGCTAAAATATGAGGTATAAAGTAACGTCCCATGATTTTAGACCTTAGATGAAATGATCTTATAAGGAATGATTGGAGTACCCATATCACCAAGGTGCACCTCCTTTTCAGGGAGCCCATCACTAAAGAACTATGTGGTTAAGTGTGCTCATCCCAAAATAGTAATAGAATGGGTGACCATTCAGGAAGTTTTTACTGGTTGGCACGTGAGTCAGGACAAAGCACATAGTTAAGTCTAGTGGTGGTTTGTGGGGCCAGTCATCATTCTTAAAACTATACTAGAGCCTTGGGTAGTAGGATCGGGTGTTACAAATGGTATCAGAGTCATAACCCTTCTAGTAGGTGGGGCCCACATGGGCATGTGGCATGCCAATATTGAGCCATGCGGTCCAGGCATGTTGGAAAGGTCTTCCCATGGTGATGTAACCACCCTTGCACTAGTATTCCATGATCGGGAGCTTGGTGTCCATGGGCCATTGTGGGTCTACACTAGAATGGAGAAATATTCTGAGGCCATATAGTTGATCCTCAATGAGGACGTCAAGAGTCTATGTGGATAGTAACGTCCCCGGATTTCAGGCCTCAAATTAAATTATCTTATAAGGAATGATTGGACTACCCATATCACCAAGGTGCACCTCCTTTTTAGGGATCCGATCACTAAAGAATTCTATGGTTAAGCGTGCTCAACCCAGAGTAGTACTAGGATGGGTGACCATTGGAGTAGTTTTTCTTGGCTTGCGCATGAGTGAGGACAAAGAACATAGTTAAGGCTAGTGGTGGTCTATGGGGCCATTCGCCATTCCTGAAACTCTACTAGAGCCTTGGGTAGTAGGCCAAGGTGTTACATATAATGTGCTCAATACATTGATTGGAATAACAATTAGGGTTCTTAGGTCCATAGATATGAATAACGTGCCATCATATAAGTTAATATTGTACTCATGTACTTAATAGGAAAGTGAGTATCTTACCAAATTCATGCAATATAGCATACTATAACTATTTTGGAAACTATTTGTGGGTAATGGGAATCTAAATAATGAATATTGAATAGATGTAATATTATAATGAATATCAAGGTAATGAGCCTAAACCCTAACTGTATTAAAAGTCATACAAGAAGCTTCAAATCCCAAATCTAATGACACAATCAGATTTCTTGGGTCCCAATTATCCATCATACCTATTTTCATATCAATTGATGACCTATAGCATTACAATTTATTAAAAGTAGGTAAAGTCTAATATTTATATCACAATTGCTTTAGAAATGTATTTAATCAGTCGATTTCTCATTTTCACCTAATTCTAGCTGTCACATGTTGTCTGCCTATTTCCTGTTTTGGTTTGGAATTTAAGTCTGAGTCTTATCCTCTTTTCTAGTTATCTTCCTCGCTCGATTCCTATTAGCATCAGAACTCCACTGTCTCTGACGTGTGCCTCCTATCTCTCTCAGTCTTTCCTTGCTTCCTTGCCTTCTTGTTTCCTTTTCATTAGTTTCCCCATCCAACCCGTAAACTATAGACCACCAATTTGATCAGGTTTTGTCCTATTCCTCTCCATGTCGAGTCCAAACACCCTTTACATCCATTTCCCCTATTCTTGCTGCTTTTGACCATTCAACTAATATATATATATATATATATATATATATATATATGTCTCACCACCATTGCAGAACCCCTAAGAATCAACTTCTGATACCCTTCTAATCCCAATCTCCCTAGCCATAGATCCCTGACATCACATGTGTATCATTGTCACCTAAAGGCCAATGAAGTGTTCTCAACCTCCATGGGCATGAAAAACTTCCCACACTTGATCCTTGGGAACTTCCAAAGTGATAAATACACCATCTCTTCCCTATTGAGGTATTGTGTATATTCCCCTCTTTTCCTTGAATTTATAGCACTTTCTCATCCATAATCAATTCAATGTTTCACATTCAATTTTATGGTGGTTTTTGCTACTAAAGCTTTGTCTATGAGCTGGGGACTCATCTCACATGTTGATATGGTTCAAGATGCCTCCCTTCTGAGTTTTTGTGTTCTCCTCATTGGAAGACATGACTACCAACCTTGGTAAGATATGGGTCACTGCAGTCCACGACCTTAGTTTGCTGGGTCCTGTCATAGATGGGGAATCTGGGGATGTTGGTTTTCTGAGTTGCTTCTTGACTGATCATTGTATCAGTTCCTTGCCATCAACCTTGATAATCTTCTTAGTCTCCTAGAACTTATGTTTCTTCATCACTGATAAGAAAAGAATCAGATTCCCAAGGTCACAGTAATGCCCTTGCATTGCTTTATGCTTTGTCACTCCCCTTGAGGGTATTTGAATCATTTTTTGATGTGTTTCTAGTATTACTTGTGTGATATTTAGTCCCCTTGACTTTACTCTTCTGCCCCTGTCATGTCGTTAGCCCATTAGGTCAACCTAGGGGATATTCATCTTTTGACGAGTTTTGTTTTATAATAAAAGAAAATACATTTATCTTATAAAATTAATAATTAAATTTTGGTAACTTAGAAAATTATGTAAAATTAGGATTTGAAATCATGGGATTTTTATCTAGCTAATGATATTTGTAATTGTCTAATTTTAATAACTAAGAATTTGATTTTTAAGGATTTTTTCTAATTGGTTGAAATTTCTAAAATTCATATAAAATGATCTGTATTTTAGAAAAATAAAGTAAAATCTGCAATGGAATCAGGAAAATATAGTCTACAATATAGTATGTTTCAACAATCTAATTCACTAGTGATAAAAATGTGATTTTTAGGATTCATGTAATTAATGATATATTTACTCTAATCTTACATATATGCTTAATCGGTTGTTTGAAGCTCCGTTGTGGAACTAGATTTGACTTGGCATATATCTACACTCAACCTAAGGTATGTTGCATTTCATTTATCATATTGAGAAACTGTTATACTTTTCTCTCTCTTAGTGTATGTTGTGTGCCCTTAATTACATTGAGAAATTAACATAGTTTCTCTTTCACTTGATGTATATTGCATCCATGTAAATCATATTAAGCAAAATACCTATATTTTCTCTCTCTTAGTTTTTTGAGACATATGCCCTATAGAGTTTCTCTCTCTTTTGATATCTTGAATCATTGAGTGATTATATGTTGATGTTGACCTTCTGATCTTCTTATTTGTGGACATGCATAATGGAATCCTAAATTGTATCTTGTTCATAATATTCCATGTGGAAACCCTAATTTGAGATATTGAATTAAATGAAACTCTAATTTTCAAGTGATGAATTTTGTGGTCTTATGATGAATCTACATGTGGATATTAAACTATATTACCCACTTTTGTGGTATATGTTTCATACTATCCATTTGTGTAATGGAAATATTATTAAATATATTTTGTGAATATACTTTCAATTGCCTCTACATTTATTGCATGCTTGTTGATTTAGTATCTCTACATTTATATAATGCCTTGCTTTTTAGGTTTTATTCTAATGGGGTTTCAACTCCCCCACGTGATAATATTAGGCACTCAGGTTTTATCCCTCCTACCATGCACTAAGGTTTTAGTCATCTTAAGTGTTTATATATTATGTGGAGGATCATATGCCCCATTTCCCAACTTGTATGCCATGGGAGTTTGGTTATGTGTCATTCTCTATCAAGTTTTGGGTTATGTTCCCTAGTTGCCACTAACTTTATATTTACTATAGCATTATGTATATCTCACTTGCATGCAGGCTCGTTATTATTGATGATGGGTTGTGAATCCTAATTTATTTGATTTTGCTTATTTAGCATATGTTGGTATATTTGATTTATGGAAAGTGGATCTTTTGTTACAATTTATATTGTTTCTCTTTGATATCTGGTGCGTTCGGCTAGAGGTGCACACACTAATCAATTGGGATTTGACTAGATGCGCCCCACGAGATTGGAACGCACTTGGGTATCTTTCAAAATTTATAAGGGATATAAACTTAACACACCTACTTTTACTAAAACACTAGACCTACAAACGCACAGGGTCATGTCGTAGTATAGGAGGGCGGAAAGTATAGGGTCAATGCATAGGGAGGAAAGGGGGCAGTAGAGCTAGGTTAGTTTTTGGGCTAGGGTCCTACTGTGAAGTCTAGGGATGAAGGGTTTGGTGGTTGATTTATTTGATTACACTAAGGTTTGAACAATAAAGTAAGTAAAGGAGAACAAATAAGATCAAAACCTAAGTTAACCCCAGACAATTAATTCTACTGAGTAAGAAAAGACAAGGCAATCAAAGAAAAGAGCAAGCTACACTAAAGCAGGCAAGAAGAGATCTACACTACACTATGATAGAAAATAGGGCAAAAGAGAAAGTAAAGGCCTAAACTACCAAGAACAAATCAAGAACAAGTTAATGTACTAACTAAGCAAGTAAAGAGCGAACTAAGCAAACACTAGCTATGCAAGAGGGCAATTAGGGTTTTAAAGCAATAAGGGGATGTGTGGGTTGTTTGGGGGATGCACTTATGAATTGGGTTGGGGGTGACATGTGGACATATGCTTTCATTTATATTACCAAATCAAACAACAAGTTAGAGTCTAATAAATTGCACTAGACTACTAACTGACTATGGATAGGAAAGGTTGTGTATAGGGGAACTAGTCCCTAACACCTACTACCCTTACGAGGCTCAATTGGGTTAGGGTCTAGGTGCAATTCAATTAGAGTTTAAACAAGCCTAGGTTTCTAGGTTAGAGGATCTTAGGGTTATTAGGGGAAGAGGGTAGTAATGGGAGTGGAAATGAGGTTTTAGGCCTCACATCACCCACATTCTAGCCTTGAGAAAGCTCCATGCTAAGCACACTAAATTCATCTAAACTAACTACTTAGATCTCTCAACTAGGTTTAGGAAAATTGATTAGCATGTAAGAAGATGGGTATCTAGCTAGGGATCCATGAATTTGACCTAGGAGAAAATCCCAAAATTCACACATATAAGCAATTTCCCTAAATTCCTAGGTGATTTCAAGCACAAACCATCAAACAATTCATAAAGAGTTAGATAGAAATAGAACATAATCATTAATAAATGAAATTACAATGTTTACATATCATTTTCCCTCAACATGGTACCAAAGTAACATTTTTGGCCCCAAATAGCCCACCCAAGGGGCCTAGCTACTCATGGAAATGCAAAATATAAAAAGAAAGGAGAAAGAGGTAGAATAATACATGGAGCTCAGTGTAGATGGAGTGATCCTCCTCTTCAGCTACTGCAAGACGTCCTCCTCCTTCCTCCAAGGTGCAAGGTCATGGAATGATGGTGGAAAGTGGCCAAAACACCAAGAAACTAGGGTTTTGGTGGTGGAAATGGTGAAATGGATGGAGTGGAGGTGGAAATGAAGTGGAATGGCTAAGGGACAAAAATGGGGCAATAGAAGGTAGCTAGGGGTGGCCAACCTCAGCCTCCAGGCACTACCCACATATATATATGTGTGGATGAAGCAATAGGTCAAGTAGGGGAAAAGTGGGAAATGCAGTGGAAAAGTATCTAGGTTTATGAGAGTAGCACGACCGTGGTGGGTGTAGGGGAACATGGTCGTGGTATGTGGAAACGACTGAGGTGGAAAATGGGGAAAATCAAAGTAAGTTGTTGGATTTTGAACTGAAGATGGCACAACCATGGTGGTCACCACAGTTGTGGTCAGGCAAGGGTGGCATGTCCATGGTAGTCATCATGACCATTGTGGCTTGGAGGAAGCTACTCGTTCTCTTCTCCACAACCGTTATGTATCAGCTACAACATGGTCGTGCAAGGTGGCACAGCTGTTCTGGGTCCTGATGCCACAACCATTCTATATGGCACGACCATGGTGATTTATGCAATACTTCAAGTTTTACTATGTTGGTTTTAGTGACCTAGCATGACCGTTCTATGGTACCACGACCGTGCAGCTCTCTGTAGCAATAATTTGATTTGAATCTTCATGTTTCCTTGGACATATTTTCTTCAATGGATCTTTGGCCACTAGGGGTAGGTTGAGGGAGCCTTGGACTTTACTTTGGGCCTCTCTAAGGGTATTGAAACCCTAGGATCACTCGTTCTCTCTTTCTTCCATGCAAGCATGGTATAGATACCTGCAAAATATGCAAATAATGTCCATAAGTGCATTGTACACAAATATGCATATTAGGGAAAATAACATGTAATCTAGAAGGTATAGATGTGATTGAAATTCAATATGACACAAGATGGATCCCTAACATAGGGATGCATCACGACCCCAAACTTAAAACATACTTGTCCTCTCTATGCATTTTTTTCATAATCAAGAAATGATAAATGCAATGCAATAGAAGAATATTTACTAAATGGGCTCAAATATGACTAGGTACATGTATTTCACCTCTCTGCTCTCCTCTTTCACAAACCAATCATGATTAGAGAACTGATCCTGCAAACTTCAAGTATAGAGCATAGAAAACACAATCAATCCATATGGCTGTCATATCACTCTGGGTAAATTTTTCATGGTAGTAAAGGTAAAAAAAATACTATTTTTTTTATTTTACATTTGTGCATTCAATCTCATATGTCCATCCACACTAAGTAACCCATTTGGCTGTGAAATAGGGAAAACTGATCTTGGTTTGATGTTTCCTAGCTTCATGGGCACGCAAAAAGAAGAAAGGGCTGCGGTAAGAGTTTGGAGTTCTTCTACAAACTCATCTTTTCTTAGTTTAGATGCTCTTAAACGGGAGCATCTTTTATTCTCTTTTTGCATTTTTTTATTTTTCTTTTTATTTTCCCTTGATGTGGATAAGGCACATGATGATTAGAGTGAAGTGGGAGATATGGATATGGCCACCCCAAACTTTTGGAGGTCGCCAAGGCTGAATGTGTGCACTTTGGTATTCTTTCATGAGGTGGAGAGCTAAGAATATGGTAGAGAAAAAGGCGAGTCAATGAGGGGTTACTAGTGTGGAAATCAGCATAAGATCTCTTGCATGAAAGTTACTCCAAAAATTTCATCAAGCAATGACACACCACATGAATGATCAATATTAAATCCACATTTCTATTATGGGATTATACAAAAATATAAGCGTTTGTGGCTTGCTTCAATCACAATTCAACCAAATAGTTCAAAGCATGAGAGAGGTGGTTTTATGTGCGTCGTTTAGCACACTAATCACTAGAAAAATTATCCTAGAGTTTATCATTTTTCTACTTTTTGATAAAGGCTAGTATATAAGGGTTGATCCATAGAGATGGTGAAAGAGGATGGTTGAATTCAAATCTGATTGTGAGAATAAAAAGTAAAATCTATTTGAGAGAGAGATTTTGAATTAAACTAAAACAAAAACTAAAGTTGTAGAATTAAAATGTAACTAGATTAATAAAGGAAAGATTTGGGATCCTAGGATTTGCCTCTAAAATGACACTCTTATACAATTCGATTCAGCTCCATTTCTTAGTTTTTGAATTAAGACCTTGTGGTTGCCTGTCCTTATGGACACCACAAAGATCAAGTTTCCCGCACACCCGTTGGTCCCGATGTATGTGGATCATGACCCAACTGTCTGACACTTTTCTATCCTTGTCACATCAAGAGAAATATAAATCTCACTCTAGTATTATAATCCATAAATCAGTTGGTCTCGTCATTATGGACAATAATAGACAAGAAAAAAGATAGAGTAAAATTACCACTGGTGTGACTAAAACTCGAGGTCTCGATATTCTGGTAATAAAAGGAGCTTACCTATCTAAGATCAAGTATAGATCAAAAGATGAAATATCACAAAAACTAGTCAGAAGTTCATGTATTTTATTCAATCAGGGCTTTGATTTTGATTCTCCCGCATGAACATATCCATCATTTGCTTGAAAGAATCAAATTGAGAGATATTCATTAACTAAGAACAAATAATTGATACAAAGAGAATAGAAATGGGTTGTGGGGTTAGTCCTCGTAGCTCAGAAAAAGACTACTTGAACATGATGCTAGGAACAAAAATTATAAAGAAAATAAGGCTAAGAACTTAATCTAAGATTACAAGATAGTGTCCCTTTTTCTTGTGAAGTTCCCCCTCCTTTTATAGGGGAAGGAGGGGTGGAAACCCTGAAAGGGGAGAAGAAGGAAGTGGAAGAGATAGATGTTGTATGTCTTGGTGAAGAGAATAATTTCCTTCCTCAATAGGCAATAGAGAAAATTATTGATTGTCTTCTTTAGATCTTTCAATTTCTGACTCTCTCTGACACTCTGGAGATTCCGTTTCTCGAAATTTCGTATGAATTTTGACTGGTAAAAAGTTTTAAAGTGCTCCTAAAAATATGTTTTTCCTATAGTCCTTTTAATTCTCTTTCCAATACATATTTAAAACTTAAATTCTGCCTTGGGATGTGAGAGTTGCATTCATTTTGGTACAAGGTATATATTTAAATCAGACACTGCGGGAAAATGAATATGCACATTAACTGGTTGATTGGACAGTCAAATATTACCAAAGTCACTGGAAAATATATTTTTACTATAGAAATTAAAATTATATTTTCAAAACATATCAAAAATTCAAATTTGGAATTTGTATATGGAAGTTATGACTATTTCGAAGGGAGGTATATCAAACCCTATGGGAAATCTAAAAGGTCTGCTATCTTTTTCTTTCTTATCTTGATTTAAATGCTTTAGTGATTCCTAAAAATTGAGAGAAATCTCATAAAAATCTATAAAAATAATATCAAGAGGGTAAAAGTACAATTAATTTCCAAATTAAACTAAAATTACAAAAAATCTTAATTAATAATCCTAAATGATGCAAAAACAATTGATAAATATGCATTCATCAAAATACCCAGGACTAGAATTTTTGCTTATTCTCAAGCAAATAAAATCTCAAAAAAATCCAAATTATACTAACAACATGTCCATACTCACCCTCATGGCCATTGCTTTATTCCTTACCTCCAATTTTAGTCAAGAAACCTTATCTCATAAAATGACAAAATACAAAATTCTATATCCCCTAATAAAAACAAATATCATATCTTGTTTCTAAATCAAGACTTTGCAGAAAGATAGGTTCCATCTTTCTTTTTCTTTGACACTCAAATTTTTATTATATGATTTTCTTGATGTGAGTTTTTGCACAAGAACATGATAAAATTGGGGGTGTGAAAACAAAGAAAGAAGTGATGGTCCCTCCTCTATCGACACATGAAAATTTTTTATTTATGAAATTGTGGCTTCATTGGTCATAAATTTTTTCTTGTGCTCTTTTGGCATCTTTCATGGTACGCCCCTTTGTGGGGTATGGAATTTTTGATATGGGAAGCATGCCACCTCAGACTTAATTTTTATGTTGCGGTGATTCTTTGCTTCTCTTTTTTGAAAGAAAATAAGGGGGAAACAAAAGGTGTTCTTGTGCTTATAACTTCACATTTTTTCCTTTTTTTTCAAAAGTGTGATTACATCAGATAGAGTATTCCTATCAATCACATTATATAATATTTGTATCAAGTTAACCCATAGTTTAAAATAGAGAAAAATTGTGTTTGGATTTGATTGATTCCATATGACTCACCAACTTTTCCAATGAGTGATACTATTTTGGGGTCCTAAGTGACATGATGGTTTCATACATGGCAATTTGTAAAAAAAAATTGCAAAGGATTTACAAAATTCAAGGGGGGACAATTATAAACATCTATACATATTGGCCGACTAGATAAGGGCCAAACTAAAAAATTGAAAATTTTTGAAAAATTTAAAACTAAACTATAACATGATGAAAATTTGCTAAAAAGTAAGATAGAGTGGGTGGAAGGAGTACGTATCACCCACCTCCACCCTGGACTCAAAGTTTTCTCCTCCTGAGCAAAACTTAAATCTAAGATGGAGGAAAGAAGAGGACGTCTAAGTGGTCCTGGTAGTTTAAAAAACATCCAGCTGAAGGGATGTGTATGAGGGATGGAACCTTCATCAGAGGAGCTTCATAGTATACCCTATGATAGGGTAATCATGCAAGCTCATTGGGGTGTTCATATTTTCTTTCACCTTGCATTCTCTCCAATAAGATCTATAGATCTTCCTTTGATACCAAAGGAACTGTTGAAGATGGATGTGGATTGGTGGAAGTTGTGGGTATTTGGTAAGTAATGTTGGTAGAGTAGGATGAACAGAGTTGGGTGGAGGATTAGGGTTAGGTTTTGCACCATCATAATGACCTACGTATGGAATATTTGATGATGATACAAAAGATTTCAAATCATTTACAAAAGTGTTTTGTTTCTCCTAAAAAATTATTCCATCGACATTGGGTTTGGTAAGTTCCATTGTTGATATAATACATGGCTCTAATTCTTTTGTAAAAGGGGTCCCCAAGGATTCAGGAGGGATGAGGATGTCTTCCTTGCTAACAACAGAAGGGGGGGTATGTTCTTCTTTCAAGGGTGATATCACCCCTTCTACATTAGTATTATGTTGAATGAGAACTGGTTGTGTCAAAAAGGGGGTTAGATGTTCATTATCCAAAATAGACTAAAAAAAAGGGTATTGGTCTATGGTATAATTCGAATTTATGTTAAGGATGGGAGGGCTTGTTAGTTATTCAAAATGACTCTCCTACTTCGACTTTTCATATTTAAGTAATAAAGTCTCTAAAGGAAAGGTAGGATACCAACATCCTCATCGCATGCAAAATACGGCTCCATGGCTTGCGTTATTTCTTCAAGATCCAACATACATGATAAAAAATGGGATCATAGTTGTCATCATTGGGAAGATCCATCTTGGGTTTCTCAAATTCTACAGGAGGAGTCTATGATTGAGCCTCTAATACGATAGCTAACATGGCTTGACTAGATTCAAGTTTTGCTTGTCCTTCTGCTGCCATCTTCTCTAGGGCTTTAAGCCTCTCTTCTAGTTCAAGATTAATTTGAGTTTCACCATAGGATTTATACACCCCAAATATTGGCCATCCTTACCATACCCCTCATAGTATTCTTGGGCCTTGTTCTCCTTATATTTATTGTGGCATTGCTCCTCATAATAATCATTAGAAGATGGTGGATTGTAATTTCCATTGCATCCATCTTGGTGAGAAGATTCAATATTACAAGGTGTCACCAAATCATGGGGGAACATATACAGAACATCTGGGTTTTGGGATTGGGCTTCCAGAAGAGCGGATAACAAGGCTTGGATGGTTACTAGTTTTGCTTCCATTTTCCCTAGGGCCCTAAGTTTCCCTTCTTGATGAGGAATATAATGGGTATCATAAATAAAACCATTTCCCCCAAATTTTTGTTGGTCATACCCTCCAAAATTTTATTGATCATACCCCTCTGAATATGGATCACAAGGTTCCCCATAATGGTTCTCAGAAAAATGTAGATTCACATTGTACCCACCAGGATTAAAGGGCTCATAATTAAAAGGGATTCTACTATAAGTATGGGATAAAGTTGGACATGCAAGAGATGTATGGTGGTAAAGACCACAATAATAACATTACGGGGGATATTGGGATGCCCACTCCATTTGAGAAAAAGTTCCTCAAAGGTATTCCAATTAACACAAGAGAGTAGAAAGATTACAAAATAAGGGGGTTAGTAAAATTATAGAGAGAACTAAAAATTACAAAGCTAAGAAATTATGGAAATAAACTAAAATTACAAAAAAAACTAGAAAGTAGTACTACTAGAATGGAAACTCAGCAGAAAGAGGAGATACACTTTCGTAATGGTGCTCGAAAGGCAAAAAGAAATTATGAAAATCTAGAAGAAATTATAAAAAAGACTAAAGTTATACAAGTTTGTGAATATGAAATAAGATTATACAAGATATCCAAGTAACTATATCTGAAAACAATTGTGTCATCTCTGAAAATGACAACAAATTGATGCATGTCATTTAGCACCCCAATCACTAGGAAAATTGTCCTACAATTTATCCTTTTTCTACTTTCCGATAAAGGCTAGTATATAAGGGTCGATCCACAGAGACGACAAAAGAGGATGGTTGAATTTAAATCTAGTTGTGAGAACAAAAAGTAAAATCCGTTTGAGAGAGTGTTTGAATTAAACTAAAACAAAAACTAAAGTTGTAGAATTAAAATATAACTAGATTAATAAAGGAAAGATTTGGGATATGAGGATTCACCACCAAAATCATGCTCTTATACCATTCGATTCAACTCTATTTCTTAGTTTTTGAATTAAGACCTTATGGTTTCCTATCCTTATGGACCCCACAGGGGTCAATCCTCCCGCATACCCATTGGTCCCACTATATGCGGATCATGGCCCAACCGTCTAACACTTTTATATCCTTGTCACATCAAAAGAAATGTAAATCTCGCTCTAGTATTCTAATCCATAAATCCGTTAGTCTCATCATTATGGACTATAATAGACAAGAAAAAAGATAGAGTAAAATTACCACTCATGCTTCTAAAACTGGAGGTGTCAGCATTCTAGTAACAAAAAGACCTTACCTATCTAAGATCAAGTACATGTAAAAAGATGAAATATCACAAAAACTTGTCAGGAGTTCATGTATTTCATTCAATTGGGTCCCTAGTTTTGGTGTTCCCGCATGAACATATCCATCATTTGCTTAAAAGAATCAGATTGAGAGATATTCATTAACTAAGAACAAAGAATTAATATAAATAGTATAGAAACAGGTTGTGGGGTTAGCCTCCGTAGCCCAGAAAAAGACTACTTGAACATGATGCTAGGAACAAAAATTATGAAGAAAGTAAGGCTAAGAACTTAATCTAAGATTACAATATGGTGCACCTTTTTCTTATGAAGTCCCCCATCATTTTATAGGGGAAGGAGGGGTGGAAATCCTAAAAGGGAAGGAGAAAGAAGTGGAAGAGACGGTTGTTGTATGTCTTGGTCAAGAGAATAATTACCTCCCTCAATAGGAAATAGACAAAATCATTGATTGCCTTCTTTTAACCCTTCAAATTCTAAATCTCTCTCTACAAATTCCCATTCCCAAAGTTTCATATGAGTTTCAGCTAGTAACAAGCTTTAAAGTGCACCCAAAAATACATTTTTTGCTATAGTCCTTTGAATTCCCCTTCCAACTCATATTTGAACATTAAATTCCGCCTACAGATGTGAGAGTTTTTCTAAATTGTGGTGCAGTGTATATATTTAAATTAGGCACTGAGGGATACAAATAGGCACATCCACTAGTTAGTTGGATAGTCAAATGACTGCCAAAGTCACCGAAAAATATATTTTTCCTGTAGAAATTGAAATTATCTTTACAAAACATATCTAAACTCCAAATTTAGAATTTGTATCTGGGAGTTATGACTATTCTAGTGGGAAGTATATCAAACTCTATGGGAAATCTATAAGGTCTCCTATTTTCATCTTTTCTTATCTTGATTTAAATGCTTCAATAATTCCTAAAAATTGAGTGAAATCTCATTAAAAAAAACAAAAAAAGAATATCGAGAGGTTGAAAGTACAATTGATTTCCAAATTAATCTAAACTTACTAAAAAATATATTAATTAATTATCCTAAATGATGTAGAAATAAATGATGAATATGAATTTGTCATGGTTCACATGTAAAAAGTCAAGATTGAGTTCATTTAGCAATAAACCATGACAATTCACTTGCATTTGTCAAAGGTCATCATTTTCATATCAAATAGTAGAGGTTGGGTCAAAACACACTTTTAGGCAAGAAGTTCTAAACTTGGAAAAATTGGCCAAAATGGTGCCAAATCACCTTCAATCACATCTAAGCCTTCATTATGGAAAATAAAGCTGAAAACAAGCAAATCCCAGCTAAAACAAGAAAAAATTACAAGAATCTACATGATATGAAATGCATGACCAAAAGAGCAAAAAATTGAAAATTATGCAAAAATTGACAGAAAGTAAACTACATGACATGCAACCATGCAAAGCATGTAAAATCTAACCTAGATAGCAAAAATAACAAAACAAAGCAAGAAAGCAAAACTAAATGGCAGATGAAATGCAAAAATGAGTGAAATGAGAAAGGGCATACCTCCCTACCACCACAAACTTTTGAATCATGTTGTCCTCAGCATGACACTAAAGTCTAGGAGTGATAGGGTAGATGATCATTGTGGTGGATTTGGTGGTGCTCCTCCTTGTGGTGGAGGATGTTGGTAGTAGCTACCTCAATAGTCTATCTGTGGAGGTAGATAAGTCTCCTGGTAACCGGACAATGCACCCCACCAATATTTCCCTTCATTGGGGGTTCCTCTGGGCCTAGGCATGCTGGAAACGATACATGTGGTTGATATGATGGTGCATCTACTAATGATCCGACCAGAATGAAATCTTGTGTACGTTGAAATCCCTCATGTGCCCTCAGAATCCTATCATGTGTACTCTGAATGCCCTCCAGTTGCACATGTATAGTAGACATGTCGTATGCGTTCACTGAGGTCTGTTGTCGATGATGTGATGTCTCTGCCTCCCATCTACTGACCATATGTGCCTTTCTCTCTCCTCAACTATCCTACTCCTCTCAACGGTTTCTTGTGACTCTCCAAGTCCCACAAGCAGATCATTGGGTTGCTGCTGCCAAGTGTCTCTAGAATGCTCCTCTTCCCATCTCCTCAAGATATCCAAAAAATATGGTCACAAATTATAGGTTGAAGTTGTTCTCCAACTTTCCATTTACTTGGGTAGCATTGATGTGCAACTAGGCACCCCTCATTGCTTATGATATCATAAGTGTTATGGACATTCACTACCAACATAATATGGGACCTATAGGGTCACACACATAGGTCTTCACCTAGAAAAGGAGTTTGATCTTACATGACATATGAATTAATTGCTAAAATGTTTAGGCAAGTTGATTCATGCAACTAGCAGCCTGGATGCACTTCCAGATGGCCGTATCATGGCATCATATGACTCTATAGTGCCAAACGGACACAACAAGTGTTGAGATGGGAGTTTGAGGAGTTAGGCCTATTTTGAGTTGAAATTGGCTAAGAAGCAAACCGACCCAATTGAATGGCTCGACTCAGTCATCAGACAATCATCTGGGTGACCAAGACAACCATCTCGCATGGGTGAGATGGTCCAATTTGGTCAAGGGAAGGTTCTAGACATTTCCCTATTTGTTTCGCTTGTACATTACTTGTTGTGCAAGAAAATCAATGTCCAACATTGATGGGAATTGAGTTGCCAATTTCGTTTACAACTAGGAAATAGCCAAACAATCATCTAGGCTGTGCCAAACGAATGTCTGGGTTTCCATACGACTGTCTGGGATGTTGTAGGTTGTAAGATTTCTAGAATTGTTGCAAAAACTTGAGATCTTCCAGTCCCTTCCACTCCCGCATCAACTAGAAACCTGGACCCAAATCCCACCTATAAATAGAGGGGTACTGGGGGCTTCCCAGAGCACAATATAGACAATTGAGAAATAGTTTCTCTAACAAACATTGTCCTCTCTGGTTGTGGTATCCATGAGAGCTCAGGAAAGTCCTACCCTGCTAGGGAGGGATAGCCAAGGGAGAGAGCAAATGAGATCATTGTTGTGGGAGAGTAAGTTGGTGACTAGTATACCAACGGGAGGGAAAACTCCTTCCTATCTGGTCCAGCAAGATGACAAGAGTTCTAGGCGGTCCATGTGGACTTCTCTAGAGGGGGGAGGCCATTGTTTGTCAATAGGAGAGCATCGACAACCAACAGTATGTGATGAGAGGAACTGCTGCAGAAGACGATGTGTGAGTTAGGTGTCCTTGGAGGAGCAGTCAGACGAGTCCCAATACAACTAGGAGTTAGAGTTGCACAATGAAAATGACAAGGAGATGTCACTGGACTTGTTCCAGGACCAGGTATATCCTTGAAACCATCCTTCTTGGTCTTATGTAATTGACGCAATCTGTTGATTATGGGAATATGGTACATAAAATTTTTGTTTATGATGCCTACTCGACAGCCATATTTCCGTACATCATTGACATGGGAATTAGGCGTGGAGACTTATATTTTGTGAGGTATGAGCCAAGAAATTTAGTACAAATGAATAAAAGATGACAAGCTGTCTATAACATGAGTTGAATGTTTGATACATTCCCTTTACTACTATATCATAAATATACTATTTTTGGATACATTTATTATTGTGGAACTTAGTCATTCTCTTATAAATATAATATGTTGCCTTATTCTTATTTGTCTAATATGGAACCTGGTCTAAAATATTGACAAGTAGTCGATGCTACAATTTAGTATCCACTATGAATATGACTTGGATTTACTTGTTAATTCAATAGTCTTATTTGGTAGACATGTTTTATGCAGACTTCAACTACATGATTACATGATATGTTCCATGTCCGGTTGGAAGGGGTGTCACAAATGTGACATTATTTTTATGTCTTTATTATAAATATTTATATAATGACTTGTTACCTCTACAAAATGTTGAGACATGACTAATATAATGCCTTTTGTAAATAATGAAATTACTGTCATCAACATGAATTCCTATATTCTTGAGTTCTCTATTAGATATAAACATTTGCAAGTTTCTTTTAAGTTCAATGTACTTAATCTAATGTGAATGCATGTACCTAAATTGAGTGGGAGATATCCACTCATTGGGGCTCTATACGAGTCTAATGAGGTTGTTTCAAATGTTTTAAGTATACTACTATCCAACAGAGAGGTCGTAAAAAAGAAGATGTAATTAGAATATTCTAGATTAGAATGCCCATGTACAATATCGTTTTCAAGATGGGTTGTAGATCAAGTTTTTTCTTTCATGTACATGTAAGTGATGTAAACTGAACTGCATATGAGTGATAGGATTTGATTCCATATTTAACAGAGCTAAAAATATTGGATAATTGATTATGTTGTCCTTGATGTGATATTGGTTTATAAGGTTTTATGAAAAAAAAGAAAAAAAATTTACTTGTGTCTTTTGGATACTATGTTAATCACATTTGTTGAGTTTCATTCTTTTGTTTCATAATTTGGTTTAGGATTAGGGTCTATCTCTAATGGTTTCTATTTATTTTGATTAAAAGAGAGGTCCCAACAATCATGCTTGGAGGTACCCCATGCAGCATCTGAGCAAGGCCTAGAGGGTGAGACAAGGATGATGAAGTTCTATAGGGTAGGAGGCTACAACCCTAGAGGGATGCTAACATGTATAGGCTTCATCGATTTAGGACGAGGAGGTGTGATATGGAGGAGAAAATGGCTAGGAGCAGGGGGTGGAGGATCAATGGTATGGATGAATCATCTTTCTTTGAATTAGAGGAGGATGAGGAGGAGCATTGCAGATGGAGAAGGCCAAGGTCACACTAACTTTGGTGCACTTGTTGGAAGCTTTAGGTGTTTCCTTCAATTTAGTTATGCATAAGATCTTGTAATGGAATGTTAGGGGGTGGATAACAACAAAACAAGTGTTAGGAACATGGAGATGACAAGCTTAGTAGAAGCAAAAAAATTTATTTACGTATCCTACAAGAAGATCTCGTCAATGACAATGTATTAGGAAAGAGGGAATGTGAGTTCTACCTTGTCACGGAGCAAGTCTGGTGACGTCACGGTGGTGCACATTTCTCCTTGTCTGCATAGACGGTTCTCGTTGGTGTCCTCCGAACATAGTCTCTTAAACCTACGTCTCTACGAAATCCACACAGATAGAGTGGAACTCCTCGTCGTTCTGTCTGACCCGATGGAAAGGAGAAAACTACCTCTTGGTGATGTGATATTATCATAGTCATTCTCCTTCTATCTCTCTTAGGGACGATGATAGATAGGTTTTAGGTACAAGAGTGTGTCGCTGTGATTCAATCATCATGCCCCTTTAAATAGGAGAGGAAAGGAAGCATGGTTTAGTTAAACCCTAGGAAATAAAAGGTTGTGGTTGTGTTTAAAGTAGGTCATTTGTGGATAGACAAATATGCAATTAGAATATCCTAGAATTATGTTGTAATTAATTAATTAATGACATTAGTCATTTAATTAATTTTTCATCACCTAGCTGTAAACTATAACCGATAGCTCATGGTTAGCTGGTGAAATTATCATATATGTCAATAATTTAAATCCAATAAATTGGCTTAAAACTTTTAACCAATTACCTTGGATTATATTCCAAATTATTCTAGTTGATGAGATAAACATTTTAGTAATCAGTTTGACTTGGAACATTTCAAATCATGTCCATAATTATACTCCTATTCCAATGCATCCTATGTGTGTGACCCTGTAGGCTCCAAAGTACATTGATAGTGATGTTCATAATCAAATTATGACTTCATAATCAATGATTGGTATCTAGAAAGACACCATTTCTACCCAAGTAATTGGATGAGTTGGAGAAAAACATTAACCTAGTATTGTAACCAGTGTTACAATCATTTTATAATCCCTTTGTCTCTGATATCCATATTGAATTTGAGGCATGGAAACATCATCATGTTATTGTTCAATCTTTGTTTATCAATCTATAGTAGACTATTTAAGATACACATGAGCATTAGTATCATATATTGACTCATTGAGCATGGTGATGCATTTTGTAGTCTAACTCATCAAGTGGCCATGATATTACTCCAATAGGAGGGATAAATTCCATCTATGTCACTCACATTAATCCACATGTGTTACAATGCAAATAAGCACTACTTGTATAGAAACCCTTAGTCAAGGTTACATTGGGTAGTGTTAAAGCACAATGAATGATATGTGATTACTGTAGTGACTTTTGGTCTAAGGACCAAAATCACCAATGTCACATTGAGATGAGATTCTGGTTGCCATTATTGGATTCCATGTATCACACTCAAAGTGGGTATGTCCAACACACTTGTTCATAACAAGTACCTATGTGTTTGCATTTATATCCAATATCACAACTAATGACACTTAGTCATCAATCAACACACATATTAGTCTTGATGTATTATTGTTATTCTAATTTCCACAATAATATCTAACTAGGGACTAAGACAGGAATGAATACCCTTAACATACACATGATCTCATGTTCATGTCGTCAACCTGAAGTCACATGTTAGAGTCACTCATTCTTAGGACATTATTATATTTATTCATCACCTCATATGGAAACAAACACAATAATCAACCTTTATTAATAAAAAAATGAATTACAGGATGTGCCATTAAAATCATCATATGATTGGCTCTCAGGGCATATCACCAATAGTCTCCCCATTGCACTAGAACAAATCACTCATTAATCTCATTCCAAGTGATTTAACATGACCATCATGCTTCTATTGTTAAAGTACTTTCGTTAGAGGGTCATCAACATTGCTTTCAATTGGTACTCTGCAAATCTTGACATCTCCTCACTATACGATCTCTAGTATGAGATCTAACACTATATAATATGTTCTTGGAATGGTGATGTAATCTATGCTCCTTATCTTATGCAATAGCTCCATTGTTGTCACAATATAGATCCACTACATCATCAATGGATGGAACTACTCCTAGTTCACCAATGAACTTGTTGATCCATACAACTTCCTTTGTTGTGTTGGAGACAACAAAGTATGACTCTATTGTAGAATCAACCACTGTCTCTTACTTGTAACTTTTCTAGCTTACAACTCTACCATTGAGGCAAAACACAAAGCCAATTGTGACCGACAATCATCCTTGCCGATTTGGTATCTTGCTTCGGTGTAGACTTTTACAACCAAGTCTTCCT
Organism: Alisma plantago-aquatica; assembly: GCA_963693085.1. Taxonomy (NCBI): domain Eukaryota; kingdom Viridiplantae; phylum Streptophyta; class Magnoliopsida; order Alismatales; family Alismataceae; genus Alisma; species Alisma plantago-aquatica. Next base: position 1,231,628,199 of record OY856411.1, read on the forward strand.
CATCATTGTAAATAAGGAATTGATTCTTAGTTCTTCTTGAGTACTTAAAGATGTTCTTTACGACAGTTTAGTGACCTTCATCGAGATCTAAATGGCACCTATTTGTCATGCTCAAAGCATATGATATGTCACGATGTGTACATAGCATTGTATACATGATAGATCCAATTGCATATGCATATGGAATCTTACTTACTCATGTATTCCCTCTATTCATAAGAGCTTGGATATTGAGATATGTAGAGACTTATTCCATGTAACATGGGTAAGTTTCCTCTCTTAGACTCTTGCATGCTAAACCTTTTCAACACTTTGTCAATGTATGTACTTTGACTTAGACCAAGAATCCTTTTAGATTTATCTATATAGATCTTAGATCCTAGAATATATGATTCTTCTTATAAGGAGTGGGACCCGAGAGTGGATCCACTCACTTACTCAATGAGAAATTATAAAAAATCATCCAATGCCAAATTTGAGAATAATTTCTCACAAAGGATACAAGACTAAAACTCAAGTATGTAATGTATCATTCACCATAATGCGTAGTAGCAGAAAGTAAAAATCTAACAATTACAATATTTATGTCCATTGCTATTCTTCACTACATAGGGTGTACATAAAAGAAAACTATAGGAAATAAGCCATAGAGGGTAAATCAACCACTTCAATCTACCTCCCAAGAAAGAATAGCTGCAACTAGATAAATCATGGTCAACTGTGGTCCACTCCTCCTTACTCTTTACCTAGGGGTTGAAAGCATACCCCATTGGAGAAGACGCAGTGGATGTTATCAACATAAAAATGGTATGCACATAAAATAGTGATTGGACAATATTAGGGAAAAAGGAACAATAAACAATATAACAAGGCTTCCAAATAAAAGAGAAAGAATCATCCAATTGAATATCAAAAGAAATCTTCATATAGTAAGACAAAAAGATTATATGAAGAAAACAATAAAGTTTATAATTAAAAATTCTTGCCTACAAATCTCCACTTAGAGAGCAACATTAAACAATAAGAAATATACATGCATATTAGCATGATAATGACAAGTATAATAAAATTCAAGATATATGGCATCACAACCATAACCACGTATTATGGAATCATGACCATAATTTTTAGGGGAGTTATGGCATCACAATAGTGTTACCCAGGATAGGAATCACCATATGCACCCTGTGTTTGTAATACACACAATAGGGATAAACCACCTAGTGTGTACATTATACAAGTTATTTAATTCAAACATGCATTTTCAATAGAGAGGCACACATTAGTTTAGTCATATCGCAATCTAGTATCCAAATTAAAAATACATCATAAAGATATATAAACATGATAAATTATATAGTCATGGACAATACATTGCCAATTAGAGTTTCCATTGAATATGGATCAATAAATTATCCAAGGTGCAAATTGAATAAAACAACACTAAGATACAACTATAGGGCTCAATTTGCAATTATAAAATTCCATATGACAAATTTCAAGATTTGGAACCTCCATTGAATATGGACCAATACTTTCTCTGAGTTGCAAATTTAATGAAACAACACTAAGATACAAGAACAGGGTTCAATTTGCAATCTTAACAATCCATATGACTAATTTCAAGATTTGGAACCAATCTGTTCAACTATATGTAAACATGTGACATTGAATATGATATGTCACAATCATGTCTGAGAGAGAGAGAGAGAGTAAACAATTGTCTAATATAATTTAGAAGGGTGTACAACATACCTCTAAGATGTGCTAAATGTTAGGGTCTAAACCCTAGATCCAGATTATACACTTTCACCTAATAACACATTAGGTATATAAGATTGATGATTAAGCTATATATTATAAACCCTAAAATATCGACTTCAACTGTGACAACCCGATGCCACACGAATGAAATAACTTAGAATGAAGCGTGGAATTAAAACTAAATATCCATATTACCACAAAACAAAGTAAATTAAAACCAATTAATATATAGCCACAAAAGATGAAACATATTACATCTGAATCTACAAACTGTGTCACTTATATCACATATCATACCACAAAGGTATTCATATAACTGTATGATGACAATCATGCCACAAACATGTTATAAGAGGGTAACCTATTCACATACAAGTCATACATGTACAACCATGACATACTGCTAAAAACATCCTCATATCGATATACAACGTATACAAACACCCCCAAGGACCTGAGAATATAGGGACAACACATAGGACTATACTACAAAAACTAGCAGTACATCCAACCTTCAACGACTACTACTCTCCTTGCTACTCTTCCTCGACCTCACAATCTCTACCACGTCGTGCATGATCACCTAAAAGATGTGGAAACCCATGGGGTGAGACTAACGTACCAGCGAGAGATATAACTCTCCGTCAGTAACTATTATTAACACAAATATAATAAAGTAGGAATATAACATTATAATTAGGATGAGAAGATTCAACTAAATGATATAAGCAAAATGATAAACACAAATTAGGCAGTTTAAGCAGCTACAACTAATCAGTAGAACATCATATATCCATTTGCCAAATCTCATAGTCATGATAATCTGCAATAGCAAGCATGATCCTGATGGACTTAACCATGGCCACTGGAGAAAAGGTTCCGTCATAGTCAACACCTTGAACTTGTCTGAAACCCTTTTTCAACCAATCTGCCCTTATAGGTTTGTACCTTATCATCCATGGCAGTCTTATTCTTGAATACCCACTTGCACCCTATGGGTTTTACCCCTTCAGGTGGTTCCACCAAAGTCCATACTTTGTTGGTATACATGGATTCCATATCGGATCTCATGGCCTCAAGCCATATCTTAGACTCTGGTCCCTTTATAGCATCTTGATAGGAAATTGGCTCATCATCGATGATGAATTCACTGCCTTCTTGAGTTAAAAGATATCCAAATATTTTAGGATCAAGGCATGTTCTATTAGATTTACGGGGTTCTTGTGTCACTTGAGGAATTTTAGATTCCACAACACTTTTTGAATCTATAGGTTCCTCTTGTACATCCAACTCTTTAATGTTTTCTTGTTGGTCTCGAACCTCTTCGAGTTCTACTCACCTCCCATTGATTCCTTTGGAAATGAATTCCCTTTCTAGGAATACAACATCTCTGGCAGAAAACACTTTGTTGTCAAATGGATTATACAAGTAGTATCCCATGGTTTCTTTGCGATATCCAACAAAACAACATTTTTTAGATCTAGGACCAAGCTTTTCAGGAAACATTTTCTTGACATAAGCTTCACACCACCAAATCCTCATAAAAGATATTTTGGGACGCTTCCCAGTCCATATCTCATATGGTGTCTTTTGAACCGATTTAGATGGTACTCGGTTTAGTGTAAATGCGGCATTTTGTAGAAGAAAAAAAACCCCAGAAGGTAGTCATAAGCTCAGCTAAACTCATCATAGATTGTACCATATCCAATAATGTGTTATTCCTTCTTTCTAATACACCATTATGTTTAGGTGTTCCAGGTGGAGTCCACTGGAATATAATCCCATGGGCTCTAAGAAGGCCCTCAAACTCTTAGTTTAAGTATTCTCCACCCCAATCAGAATGAAGTGTCTTAATACTTTTACCAAGTTAGTTTTGTACTTCATTCATAAACTCCTTGAACTTTTCAAGAGTTTCTAACTTATGTTTCATCAAGTAAACATATCCATACCTGCTAAAGTCATCAGTAAAGGTAATGAAGTATTGATACCCACCTCTAGTGATTGTTCTAAAAGGTCCACACACATCAGTATGTAGGAGTCCTAATAGATGAATAGCCCTCTCAATGTTACTAGTGAATGGGGTCTTAGCCATCTTCCCCATCAAATAAGATTCACATGTCTCTATTGATGCAAATTCAAAAGAGTCCAGATAACCATATTTATGGAGTCTAGATATGCAATTCTCATCTATATGACCTAGACAACATCGTTAAAGGTATTTTTGTTTGAGTTGTTGAGTTTTAGTCTTTTGGTATTAACATTATATACGTATATCTTTATATCTAACAAATAAAGATCATAAGACATTGGGTCACTTCCATAAAAGATCCCATCTTTTGAATTAGAACAACAACCATTTTTAATATGGAATTCAAATGCAAATGATGTTTCTATTTATAGAAGGTACATAATAGCAGTTCTTTAACTCTATTATAAGCCCCGTGGGTAGAGATATACTATAGGTTCCAACTACACTAGTTGCAACTCTTGTGCCATTAGCAACTCGTAGTTCCACCTCACCTTTTCCCAAAGGCCTACTTCCTTCCATATCATGCATATGTAAACATATGTGAGTTCCATATCCGATATCTAATATCCATGATGATGAAGTAGATATATTTATCTCAATACATATATACCTGAAGTGGAGATCACCATCCCCATCTTCTACTTCCTAAAAGACTTCCAAGTACAAAGGATGAGTTCCTCTTGTACTTTTCTTTCTCCTTATCTTAAGTGTTGAAGATTTGGATTTAGGCTTGACCACATAACTCTTCTCAGTCTTGCTTTGATCCTTGGACTTAGATCTACTGATAACCATCACGGGCTTGTCCTTCTTCAAGTTTGCTTCAGCATGAATCAACATGGCAAGCAAGTCTGACATTTGTCCAGTCGTATTATTTACATGATAACATGCAATAAAGTGGCTATATGATTCAGGCATATTCCTTAGAATCATATCAGTGGATAACTCTTGGCTGTGAATCCCAGTTCTTCAAGATGATACACATGTCCAATCATATTGAGCACATGTTCTTCTACTGAGGTTCCCTCTGTTAGCTTTGACTCAAGTATCATCTTGAGGATAGCGTCCCTTTCTTTCTTGTCAAGACCAAATGTTACCTTATTAAGATGTGTCACCATCTCAAGAACACTCATGTCCTCACATTTCTCATGCAACTCATAGTTCATGCAGCTAAGCATAAGGCACTTTATCTCCAAGGCGTCATTGGCATGCTTCCATTAGGCATCCACATGTACTCTAGGTGCATAAGTCAGAGGTATTTTACGCGCTGGTTTGTCAAGGATGTAGACCTTGCACTCTTCATTAAGAACCCTCCTCAAATTCCAAAACCAATCGTGGAAGTTTCTCTCGTAAAGTTTTCCCTTCTTCAGAACCAAACACAAATCAGATTTGTTCATCATTTGATTCTACAAGAGAAAAATTGCATTTGTCAAAAACCATTTTTTATTTGATTTGATTTGAAAATTTTGACGATATTAATTAGGTCTTTAATTATTATTGCTCCCACTATTTTATTCAAATTGATATCCCTCAATAACAATTTAGAATATTGTAGCGTACAATATTTAGTGGGCCAAGATCCATATTTCATAAAGTCATGAGTCGACTTTTGTCAATCATCCACAACCTAATTATTTAGGTAGGCCATCATGCTAATTGCATCATATCTAACTCTTGGATAGATGATATGTGCAACCCCTTTCCATGATCATCTACATGCTTCTGGTGCTTAGTCTCACTAAGGCATCACCAATTAAGCCTGACCCAAAAGCCAACACGATAATAGTGTATCTTGTTTTTGCAGATCCTACATCACTACCATCACACTTCCACGAGATAGACGACGCATTATGCTTTTGCATATCCTACACTTATTTGATCAATATTTTCATGTTTTCCACTTTTAAAAAGCATCTAAGACTTAATACTTTAGTTGAGGGAGTTTGTATAAATACATATACTTTATCCAATCACCACATTATAGTATGTACGATATACATATTATATCCCAAGATGAAAACATGCAATAAACAAAAGTGATGGTTATGGACAACCTAATGTAATCCCTTGGAGCCGCAAGGAATTATGGTCATCTAGGTCTACATCACAAGCAAAAACCCATTGTTGATGAAGATCTGTGTTTGCCAATCTGGGTTGACTAGTTTAACCTTTAAACTGGTCAGCTTGCCTCTTGATCGGTTGTTTGATCATTTCACCAGTTGTCTGGTCCTTCTTCCCACCATATGTTGGCTCCTCCAGAAGATCGATCGCATCTGCCAAACAATTGGTCTGAATCATCCTCATGGTCCTCTATGGTCCTTCAGTCGGTCTGCTCGTCTTTGAGACATCTTCTTCTTCGTCATAACAGAAAGTAAACTATCCTACTTTTACATGATTATTTAAAAACCTCGAGTTACATTCGAGGGGAGTAAGGGTAGGAAAGAAATAACTTTACATGGGGAAGAAAACATAGAAGATCAGGTATGCAGACTGAGATAAGAGAATCAACCAACCATACAACCATGCACAAATAATAGGGGTTATTGTCCATAACCATGCTACACATCCACCATCAAAATTGCTTTTAGGGCGACGCATGTGAATTGCATATATATATATATATATATATATATATATATATATATATATATATATATATATATATATATATATATATATATATATATATATATATATATATATATATATATATATATATATTAGTTTTGGATTATCATAGTGTTTGGATTTGACAAGATATTATTCACATCGCATGCAATAATAGAATGAAAAAATCAAAATATGATCATATCGATTATCCCATAATATATTAAACTGACGTTGGTTCTTATACTAGTGTAGGTAAATATGGCTACAGAGCAGGCATCCTAAACAAAAACTTTATGTACCATATTCCCATAATTAGCCCATCGCGTCAATTACTACAAGACATGATTTTGAGAATATACTTGGTCCTGGAGCAAGTTTAGTGACATGTGCTCATCATTGTCGTTGTGCAACTCTGACTCCTAGTTGTACTGGGACTTGTTTGACTGCTCCTCCAAGGACACCAAACTCACACGTTGTCTTCTGCAAGAGTTCCTTTCATTACAGACTTCTTGTTGATGATGCTCTCCTAGTGGCAAACATCAGCCTCCCGCCTCTAGAGAAGTCCAAATGGACCGCCTAGAACTCTAGTCATACTACTAGATGGGACAGGAAGGAGTTGTCCCTCCTGTTAGTGTACTAGTCACCAACTTAATCTCCCAAAACAATGATCTCAGTTGCTCTCTCCCTTGTCTTTCCCTCCCTAGTCAGGTAGGACTTGAATGGGCTCTCATGGTTACCACAACCAGAGAGGATAATGTTTGTCAAAGCAATTGTTTCTCAATTGTTTGTGTTGTGCTCTGGGAAACCCCCAGTACCACTCTATTTATAGGCGGGGTTTGGGTCCAGGTTCCTTGTTGATGCAGGAGTGGAAGAGACCCAAAGATCTCAAATTCTTGCAATAATTCTGGAAACCTCGCAACCTGCAACAACCCAAACGATCATTTGGAAACCTACATGGTCATCTGGCATGCCAGACAGTCATTTTTCATAGCCCAAATGACCATTTTTTTTGTTTCCTAGTTGTACACAAAATTGGAAACTCAGTTCCCATCAATGTTGGACATTGATTCCCTAGCACAACAAGTAATGTACAAGCAAAATATATAGGGAAATGTCTAGAACCTTCCCTCGACCGAACTGAACCATCTCGCCCATGTGAGACGACTGTCTCGGTCACCCAGACATTCGTCTGGTGACCCGAGTCGAGCCATCTGGTTGGGTCGGTTCACTTCTTTGCTAATTTCAACTCAAAGCAGACCTGACTCCTCAGACGCCTGTCTCAACACTTGAAACAACCATTTGGCATTCCAGATGGTTGTCTTATGCCATGATACAGGTGTCTGATAGTGCAATCAAGTTGTTGGTTGCATGAATCAACTTGCCTAAACATTTTAGCAATTAAGTCATTTAAGATCAAACTCCTCTTCTAAGTCAAGACCTATGTGTGTGACCCTATAGGTCCCATATTACATTGGCATTGAATGTTATTAACACTTAAGACATCACAAGCAATGAGTGGTTCCTAGTCTCACATCAATGCTACCCAAGTAAATGGAAAGTTGTAGAACAACTTCAACCTATAATTTGTGTATGGTGTTACAGTGTTTGTATAGTTCCTTTATCACTGATGTCCAGATTGAACTCAAGGCTTGAAGCAGTCACCCTCTTTATCATTCAATCTTGTTTCTTGAACCAAGAGTAGACTGTCTGAGATATATGTAAGCTTAATATCACATATTGACTCACATGTGCTTGGCCATGTATTTCTCAGTCTCGCTAATCAAGAGGCCTGGGACATCAAACTCCTATAGGAGGGACAAATCCCATGTCTATTTCTCACAATCTATCCCCATGTGTCAAAGCCACCCAATCGTCACCTTTATAACGACCCATGTTTCAGGACTGGGTTTGATGATGTCAAAGTGTACCCAACAACATGTGATGAGTGTGGTGATTTTAGGTCTAAGAACCACAACCACCACCATCACTATAAGACTTGACTATGACTTCCATGATGATGGATTCCATGTGTTAGTCTCATGGTGGGTCTGTTTGATACACTGTTCACGAACATATATCTATGTGATTGGTTTGATATTGCCATATCATGACCAATGAGATTAAGTCATCAACCCACTCATATTCTGATCTTATGTACCATTGTTTTCTATCAACCTTCTACAATGACAACCGATCAAGGACACAATGAAAATATGTATATGTACTCTTAACATCCATATGAACTCATTTCTTTCAAGTCTAATACTTGAAGACTTGTGTCATCGAGTAATAATATTCTCTAGACATTCATAAGGTTACATCAGTATCTCATAACCGAATTGAACAGAATAAATTTGAAGGTTTCCTTTTATTAATAATCAAATCATTTTACAAGTTATGCCATTACAATCATCACATGATTGGCTCTATGGGCATACATACCAACAAATGATCCATTGTCACTATCTTAGAATTTATTTGGACACCTTGAGACATCAACAATAGACCCTGGTCTACCGCAAGTTTGCCTAAAGAGGCGCACGTCCTCATCTCAGGTACATCAGATAGGAACAAACATAGCATAATATCACATATCATCATTGAATATCATATATCATCATTGAATATCACATATCATCATATTTCACATTTCACTATTTTTATTTCTTGAGTCTATTACTCATGGACATAGACTTCCATAATAGAGGATTTAGGGCTAGAATCACACAATGTGACTCACTCCTAAATCTTTATGGTCTAACCATCAACCTAGTGTGGACCTCTAGGAAAACTACCTTGTTCCTGTCACCTAACTAGATGTGTCATCATTTCACTTGTTATTAATCCTTTTTACTCATCTTAAAGAAGTTAAAAATATCACTTATCATATGTGTATATTCTTTTGTGACTAGAATGACATAGAGGAATTTATGGTTAACAAGAAAGATAATGATTGAAACAAGAAGAACAAAAAGTGTGTAAACAACATGTATGTTACTTTCCATTTCACATCATCTCATATCACTCATCGTCAGTGGGCTATCAACCCAAGACATAATCTCATTACACAACATTTACCTTAAGCATGATTTCTCAAAAGTAATCAATGCAAGCTAATTCAACCTCAATGTATTTCTTATCAATTCATTCCATGTCACGGTTCTCAAAAAAATGCATAGGGACACTAGAACTAGAAACAACATAAGCCTATAGACATCTTGTGTCATTCATCATACTCAAAATTGGTTTTTCATACAACATATACTTACTTGATTTGATTTCTATAGATATGAATAAATCTCAAAGAACAAATGTGCATCACATACTTAATAATCCTCTTTTATTATAAACCATTTTTCAATGAGGATTACCATCCAGAACATATGTAATCTCATTTCAAATCCATTAGATTAGACCATTCTCTGAATACTAATGTTCTATAAAAAATTACAATCTAAATATATATTCCTATGATTCATATATTGCATCATTCAAGCTCATCATATAATTAAATATACTATACTTATGTACATTCCTTATGCCCTTATCTCAAAATATCATTCATTATTATTACATAACTCATCATATTAAGGTTACAGTTAGGTTCTTAGATCCAACTATCAATTTTCTTTATTTTTCTCCATAATCATTACTCATAACTTCTTTGATATCATGTTCATTACTATTATTGTAGTTAATCATTCTAAACTTAATACATAAAGTTCCTCATTGAAATCCTTCATAGTCTAATTTTAGTGTATTTCATTAAATTTAAATCAACCTCATATATTTAAAGTAAACAGATGAAAGACTTCCTCACACTTATTTCATAAATATTCCAATCCTTACTTATCATCACAATTCATTTCACCCTTGTCCATTAATTTTCTTATATTTAGATAAATGTACCATGTCATTTGGCTTTTAATGGCATTTTGGTAAACAATGAAAATTAGATTCTATTACTTATAAAAACTCTCAATTTAGGGAGTACCATGGATTCAGGTTGATTCTTCTTACACTTTAACTTTTATTCATCTTCCCAATTCATTATTATGTGAGTTGTATAAAAGTATTACATTCATGTAGGGTTTACTCATTATTTCATATATTATACTACAATAGATGTGTTAGGCTTATATAATCATAATAAGACTTCTCACCTTCAATTGAAGTAATAGTTCCTGGAATACATCATATCATCATGTTTTCAAGGTTATACACAAGTTCTAGCTTTATCACTCATACTCATCTTAATATTGAATTTTTAGGGTTTTCAAGAAGTTGGATCAACACAATACATCATAAGTACATTATTATTCACTAACCTCATTTGGGTGTACATGATTTCATTAATTCTATTCCCACGTATAGGATCCCTAGTTTGCATTCAACATAACTAATCCATCAATTATATGTATGCATTGATTCAAATGGCTCATTTGAGTCAATTCAACAAAATTACCCTAGACATGGAATACCTCCATTTAAAATTATCATAGTGATCCTAATGCGCATTCCATGTATAATGCTAGAAAAGATCTAAAACTTATAGTTGAGAACTCATTCTTATTAAGTTCATACATGATTATATAGTGTCAACTCAATTACCTAGCATAACATTCATTAGGTCGATTTTAGCCAATATATGTGTAAAACGACATGGTTCTCTACCCATAAGATTTTTCACAGATATTCAATCAATATATCAAGAACTAGACATTTACAACACCATGGAATATAACCTACATTAGTAGAAACCATTTCCCAATAATCTTTCCAATTGATCGCCTTGTCCCATACAAAAGCAAGCAATGATGTTGATAATTTTATCCTAGTAGAATTAGGGTTTTAGCATGATTACATATCTTAAGAGAGATATAAAAACTTATTTTGGGCTATATGAACCTCAAAAACATTGCCAAAGTTCTAAATTTCTAGAAATCCAATTGACTCTTATGTATTCAATTCATTTCTTGTTGTTTTCACCTCAGGAACCCTAGAGAAGGGGAATATCTAGGGAATAGGAAAGAAAGAAAAAGAAAAGACATGATTTGATATCTTTTTTATCCAAATCAGAGTAGGGATGAAATTTAGATGTGAAAGAGAATATTCACCATCAAAACCTATCTAAATAAGGTAAACTTACTAGCTTTCATCACTCCTCAGAAGATAAACCCTAGATCACCATCTCCACCTATTTCCTCACTCATACGCTAATTCTCCACCTATCTCTAGGATTTCATTTTTGTCTATTTGATATCACAAAATATGGTAGATACTAGGGTTCTAGGTTACCCATATAGAGAAATTAAGGTACTTGGGACATTTTCAAATAAGCCCCACATTTACTTTTCCTTTTATTTCAGTAAAAAAATTGCATAGAAGTTACTAATAAATCTATTTGTCATCTATCACATATTCTTAAAAAATTATGAAAATTTTCATGTTATTTGAAATGTAGTTTGAGACATCTAATTAAAATTTCAACTCATTTAGGGATACCAATAAATAACTACAAATCAAACACTACACTACTATACTACATTCTACAGCAACACATTCAAAGAACATCCAAATATTCTGAAAATTTACACTAACACGTTTATTTGAGTTATACAAATCATATTCAAATTTTAAATAAATATAAATTACCTATATAATACTAAAACAATTTACTCACCACTATATTTATCATATTTCTATTTTTCATGTACTTAAAAACCCTAAATTTCAACTGATTAGGGTTTTCACTTGCAAACAATAATTATTCAAATCAAAGCATGTTTCAAAGTGTATAATGAAGTTCAAAACATAATAACAAGTTATCATCATTAATCAAGATAAAACTAAGATCAATCAAGTAAAACATGTAATCATAGAAGTAAACTTAATTAGATGGGTAAGTTGGAAACATGTTGTTACAATGATCATGTTTGTGTTGATATTCTAGCAAAAAAATCCCCAAACTATTTGAGTATAAGGATATTATTGTTCCCTTTGTGGTCTTTGACAAACCCTCTACTTGGATTATCATAGAATCTTGTCGCCTTGATTTAGCATTATTTTGAAATCGTAGCAGGGCTTTGCATCTGTAGGCCCATGTCTCCTTTAATCAAGCCTTTAGATCGAATAAAGTTTTCCACGGATGACTCCCACAGGGGGTGCCTCTATAGGGAGAGTGCCTCTTTTGGTAATCCTAGTTCCCTCACTTTAGTAGTCAGTGTGGGCTCTTCAGACCCAACACACAATTCAACTACCAAAATGGAGTTCAACCAAGAACCTCCTATTGGCGTAAGTGACTTCATGGTCAAGGGAATATCCTCTAAGAAGGAAACCATTTTATCCAAGACACCTACCGAGTCATGAGGGTATTGTTGCTACTCAGATAGACCTTCAAGCTCACCACAACCCTCAAACATATCTCTAATGGTAACTTCATCCCTACAGTAATAAGACAGACCCTATGACCAGCAACAAGACCCCATTCTTATCCTCCCTAAGTCATCTAGCGCCACCCCTTTCACTTCCACAATCTCTTCATTCAGCCTGGGAGGTTGTGCACAGACAAATCTATTGTCCTCAACCATAGAGTCATAGAAAAGGAGCACCTTTTTTGGTGCCAAACGCTCAATCAACAATGTCATTAGCCAAAGCTCCATCATTTGTTGCATCAATGTTGGCTAGATAGTTTTTTTATTCTAGCTCACAAATATTGTAGACTTGAGGACAATATTTGCCTCATTTCGGCTTGCACAATCCAATTTTGGTAAAACTTTGTGAGTCTTTCTCCCTAAACCCTAAACCCTAGAGTCCAGAAAGACCATGGGGACCTACGTAGTGGGGGAAGTCATCACTTTAGGCACTCTGGTCTAGATGTGGTTTGGTAGGGTGCATCGATCTGCAACATGGGCGGATCCAAAACACTGATAACACACCGTTGCATTCTTACATTATCTTTGTTAGTTCCCTTTACCCAAACACCTGAAACATGTTTCTTTTGGGAGTTCAAAGAATAATCTTCTATCCCCTATGGGGGTTTCAGGAAACCTTAGCTTTTGGTTCACCTTTTCCTTCTTCTTACTACTCTTCAAGACCTCATCCTCCCAATTAGATTCTTCTTCTGATGTCACCTTATCACATGGTTGGCTGCCTATTTATCCTTCAACTAAGCATCATCAATACCATCCACCCTAACATATCCCTTCCAGGCTTCCAATTGTTGAATCAGATCATCAAAGTGACTCCCACTTCTAGGTGTGCCATTTCAACAACCACCTTGCATGCTTCCTTTTGCATTTCAACGACATACATTAGGGCTATAAGGCTTTGGGTACACATTGATACCTTCTCTAAACCCTTCACACACTCAACCTGCACTCTCTTCTCCATCTCAAACATCAATCAGGAAACTCACTTACCCCTTGCATTGTGTATTGAAGGCTAGTCTAGGGACTATATGAGATGGGGTAGTGGTGGTATGAACTAGCTCCTCATTACCCATGTAAGATTGAAACCCCAGGGGAAATCCATAGGATAGTCATATCTATAGATCCAGGGTTCTAGGTCAGACACCTCCTAGGATAAGTCCAACGGTATCAAGTGACCACTATGGGAGAGGAGGTCTATCATCGTATATGTGTAGTGTGTGACACCGATAACTAGTCACGTCATAGATCCCCCCCTAGCCTCCACCTATCTCTACCAATTCTCCCCCAATTCAAATAATTCGACCAGCCTTCTTGGGTGGTGTGCAGGTCTAAGGGGCCTCTTTTCTTTTCTTGGGAGCCTTGAAGACATATTATGATTGAAACATGTTGTTCTCATTTCACAACTCATCATGCTCTTTATGCAGCTCAATGATCTCCTTCGTCATGTCATCCATGGTCTCCATCATCTAGCATTGATTGGAAACTAGAAGCTTCAGGTGCTAAGGTAGGTGCACTAGTGGTTGAATTTGCATCTTCAAATCCTTTAGATGTGGTTAGTGTTTTAACATCTAAAGAAAGAAATTGTAATATTATCAAGGGATGTAAAAACAAGCTCATGCATGACATCAAATTTCCACCAATTTTTCCTAAATTTTGTTGTGCCTGGACTTCACCTTCTTTTGGGAATGGATGGGCATAAGTTGGATTCTTTCATAGGTGTTTCCTTTGGAGGGTACCATAGCTAGTTTCTGCCATCATGTTGGTGCAAATTTCTTGCAAGTTCTTTGGTTTGTTGAGTGGGTTTATAGAGTGGGGTCTCTTTATCGACCTATTATTTCCCCCTCATTGTTGTCTAGCTAAGATGCAAACTCATTTGGCATCATCTCTAGTTGTGGCCCATTTTAAGGACATTTTTTAGTATGGCTTATGGGACTGCCTTTGGTGATCCCAATACCTCATTGATAGTGGGAATGGTGGTCTGCTCCTCTAGCTAAATTTCTAACTGGATGGTTGTGGGTTTTAGCTAGGAGACAGGTGTACTAGTTTTTGGCTTCTCTGCTAGACCTTTTCATGTGGTTGGGATGAAGAAGGTTTTTCCTTTCTTTGTCCCATAATGGTTTTCTTCGGGATCCTGATTATGAACATGTTCCTTTTAGCAACTTCTGATGGCTGACCTCCATCTACATGGATCATTTCTTATGCTCATGGCTCACTAGGTTGAGGGAGAGGAATGGATCCTAACTTCATATTCAGAATATCACCCGTCAAGAAGAAAACTTTATCAATATCGTAGTTGATCATCTCTGGAAAAGGTAGTAGATCATTGTCTTTTTGAATCTATAGAACAATTTGTTCTTTTTCCTTGTCAGGACATTCATTGATGTCAGGTATCTTATGTCCACAAACTTGTATCTTTTAGCCTTTGTGAAGTTGGTAAGCTCCCTACGATATCCAAGCATGTGTTCAATACATGTCACTAGGCACACCGTGCAAAGTTTTCTCGATCGATCAGGTATGCTTGTTGCTGTCAGCTTGTCAATTATCAGCCGTCCTATGTTTATTGGTCTCTTATCCAAGATACTCCATAGGATGTGTAGATCTTCCCTAGTTATACTTCATGTGTCATTCCTGGTGAATATTGTGCAAGTCACAATGTTATGGAAAATGTGCATAAGGCTAGAATGCATTTGAGAATCCTTTGACTACCCTAGAGTATGGAATGTTTCTCCCAATGGTCGCTCCCAAGTTTTGTGAGTGTTGAACCCTATAATTTGTCTATCATATATGACCTTTTTGGAAAGAGCAACTTCTTCCTCTCATTGATAGAAGGATTTTAGTATCTTATGTGTGAAGTCTTTCTTCATGATCTAGATTCTTAATCTGTAGCACCATTCACATTGTTCATCATCTTCCTTCTCAACTTGGAGCCTATTTGAATCAGATGTGCACTAGAGTAATCTCCTCATATGACCTTTTGTCATTGAAACATATCTTGTATAGGTTTGTGAGACCCATAAGTTCTTTCACTCTACTATATATTCCCAAATGAGTCAGAGTACAGACGCATCCATATATTGTCGCTTTAAATGTTCTCTTCACGTCCATGGCCTCCCAACTCCTTTGATGCTCAGAATATCTAGGCTCAAAATAATTGTCAGGTTGGACAGAGAGTTTAGTAATATGTGCCCTCAAGACATTAGACACAACCCCAGATAGTTGTGTATCAAGCTTGCTCCTTCTTGTTACTTCATGCCCCTCCTCTCTATCCTACCCTCCTCCTTTATCTACCTTAGTCATCTTCAACTTTCCACCGCTAGGGAAAATGTTGATTATCTTACTTTTCCTAGGTTGTGTAACTTCATCCGGAGGGATGTATTTAGAAGAATCAATATTTTTTGAATCAGTTGGTTGACTCTTGTAGTTTAGGTGTCTACATCTGTAATAGGTAGTTTGCATCACACATAACTTTCCTTCTCTCTGGAGTAAGATCATTGTGTTCTCATAAGTACTGTGTTGCTTCGATTTTTAAGATATTTACTTTCTTGATATGTTCCTTCTACATTTTTTCCATAAAGGTGGCCTCCTCCTTCATTCTTTCAGCTAGGACTAGCGGTAGTCAGACTTAGGGAAACTTGTATTTCTTTCCATCCTAGCTAAATGTGATGTAGATATGTGTATATCTCATGCAGGAGTTCAAAGAAGGTCAAAGATATCTAGATAGTCTTTAATAGATAATGATGAAAACTTAGACTAGATCGATTGATGGGAAAAAGTCATGGTAAATGTCTGCCAAACAATGAAAATGGAGGGTGTTTAGAACCAATGGAGTTCTACCTCCGTATTTCAACAAAAAAGGGTCAGGTCACCTTTGATGACGGGGAAAAAGCAAAAATAGGGATGGAATAGGGTTAGAGGGAAGATGTAAAGTATGGTGTCTCAATCGTTGGCTGAAGGAGGTGTCAAAGGAAAAGAGCATATTAGGAAGGTGACGAACTGACAAAAGTTGCATGAGGTAGAATTGATGAAAACTTTGAGGGTTTTTTCGGAGAACATAGGTAGAGGAAAATGTGGCGAACATGGAACCTGATTGAAAGATGGAGGGGTGTTGAAAATCATTAATACTAAAGACATGAGAAGAAGCCATATTCACCTTACTTCACAAGGTTGGGGATGGAAGTTATTTATGTAGCTAACTTGGATGATTGGTAACGATCTTTTGCTTTTAGTCCCTTATAACTGTGTGCCCAATCACCTGGGCGATAGAGACAATTATCTCACTAGTGTTTTGCAACTTCTTCCATTGGGATGGGTTGTCGATGTTTGTCCATAGGTTACTCATAGGAGACTAGGTTTAGCATATGGTCTTCTCATTAATAGAAAACAAGGTCAGACATGAGTTTTGGAATCAAAGGGTTATTTTGGCAAATGGGCATCGGCTAATGATGTTTGTGGGTGGATGAAAAATAACCAACAAAGACGAGGGGTAGATCAACCTGTGGAAATAAGAGGATACAATAGCTATTAAGGTTAAGCTTAATTCTCTTGCTTAGGAAGATAGAATTTGTGAGGAGGGTAGGATGTAGGTCCCTCCTTGCTTATATACCCTAAGGTTTTAGTGTTGGTGGGTCATGCCATTTTTTTATTTGATGTAGTAGTGGATGAAGAGGCAGACGTCATCTACTGATGAGAGTACTGGCTCAACAATACCAACAAAATGTTGGCATTTAGTCTGATGATGGAAATGCCTTCAGATGCCATACCAAGACAATCACTTAATGAAAGAGCAGACACCGTAGACTAATGGTTTCTCTATCCCTTACTCAAAGCTTTGACGAAAAAAAGGCAATAGTCTGTGATGATAAAACGTCGCTATTGTATGCAAATAGAGAATAATGGTTTGCCTTCCAATGGAACTTCTGAGCTTTCATATACCAACAGAAGTATTATTTATGTCAGGCTAAGTCAATTGAGGGTCCTATCTAATGAAGTAATCAAAACATTTACTTTGTTGTTTTCATTAGTTTCTGAGTTCTTTCCTTAATAATTGAACTTCACATAATCAGTTTGACCTATCATAAATCAATGGAATCTTCATTTCGTGAACTAAAATTTTATTCTATCTACGTAATTAGTAACATAATGAAAATTTTAGTTAAAAATTTCACAGAGAAGGGGAAAATGAACATGCATATTAAAAATAGGTACTAAGCTCTTAAAAGAGAAACTAGAAAATCTAAAATTTAGATACATATGCAAAGAAAGGTAAGAGATCTTTGGTTTCCTCCTAAGGAGTGCTATTTTTGAGTCATTAGCTTGACTTTCTCTATCCTTCAAGTCTGGGTTTGTGGTTTGTCAAGCTATAAATTAGCTCACCTAGTGAATGCTTAATCCCCCTAGTATATTTTTAATCTATGTCCATTTTTTGGAAAGTCCCAAACTTTTCACTATAAAGTCCCATCACCCCTTATGGATAGATTTTTGTGACAATGAAGGGCCCAGACCATCTTGATCTTTGTTTTCCTAGAAATTATTTGATGGAAGAATTGAAAAGGACTTTGTCCCCCTCTTTAACATCCTTTCTTTTTAAGTTTGAATTGATGAGTGCAAATCCATCATATTTATTTGTACATTTGTATCTTTAATTGACAACAAATTATTGGCTTTTGAATAGTTTTAGTATAAATTTGTCTAGTTTAGCTTTTCTCCCTTCTATTAGGAGTTTTCACTAATTTTGGTTGGCTTTTGTAGGGAAATGAACAAATTTGCCCAGAACCAGTCTCATGAAACGACCATTTCAGTTACAAAACGATCATTTCAGCTAAGAAACAATCGGTTCACTTCACAAAACGACCCTTTCAGCTACAAAACAACCGGCTCACTTCACAAAATGACCATTTCATGTCAAACTCAGCCAAATTGTCGCCACTAATAGCCATTCTAGAGTTTCATCAAATAGACACCAACATTAAATCCAATTGATTGGTTCAAGTCCTGAGTCAATCGATTTGTGTCTTAATCAAATGGTAAAAGAAGACAAATAGAGAAATCCTCTCTATTTGGGGCAAGCAATTAAAGCCCAAAAATACAAGTAGTAGGAGACTTCAATATTGCCCAGATCCAATTTTGCGAGATGACTGGTCAGTTACAGAATGACCATTTCATCTATGAAATAATCAGTTCACTTCACAAAACAACTATTTCACGACCAAATATAGTTAAAAGTCGAATAAAGAAGGACATTATTGCAATCAAACCTCATTCAAAGCAGATCTAGTGACCGCCACCACCCCAAGCATGATTTCTAGGATTTTTGTACATCCATGCTTCCTATAAAAGGATGGGGGACTCCAAAGAAAAAGGTCCATCTTGTAATCACTTGGGCATTCCTTGTTATCTAGTTTTTGCTTTTGTTCTTTACATTATGTCTGAGTAGTTTCCCTTCAAAGGCATGGGGGCTAGCACCATAGCCTGTTATTATTCGATGTAATTGACTCCTTGTTTCGATAAAAGAATGATTTCTCTACATTTCTACTTTGATCATTGGTTGAATTAATATATTCTCACAGGGTGATATGAGCGTGGATCCTCACAAGAATGAACCCATAATCCCATAATTGTGATTGTTATCCTTTTATCTTTTGATCTCGTACTTGTTTTCCTGATAAAATGATTATATTCTTTTGCGGGTGCTAAGATCTTGGGCCCTTACAAGAATGAACCCATGATTTTTTGACGTGATCACCTAATTGAGATCATGATCCTTCTACCCGTTTGACTTGTTTATTATATCCCATGGTGACGTGATCACTTGATCCATGGTTTCGATGGTCGCACATGTATCACATATACCTCGATGAGATATCAAACAGTTATGTTTTAGATGGTTGGACAAGGATCCATAAATGTTGGGATCAATAGGTTTGTGGGAAGTCCGACCCTTGTGTGACTGTGCTCCGTAAGGACACAATCCACATGGTCCTAATTTGATTATTGGGATTTAGGAGTTAATTTGTTGAGTAGAAGCATGGCTACTGGTGGTGATTCCCCAGACCCCTAGTTCCTTTATCATTTGATATAAATAGTTGCTTCTGCATCCTTTACTTTATATTCTTATCATAATCAAACTTCAAAAAATTGGATTTTCCTTCCTTGTTCTTGCAATCAATTTTGGATTTCAACCATTTCTCTTGCCTTCCGTTGGATTGATACCTTACTATACTAAATTTAACTTGGTGCTTGCATCAAGTTGAAAACTTGGTTAGAAGGTTAAACTCTAGGACTTTTCCTAGTGATTGGTGTGAAATGACACACATAATGAATTTGCCAAACTTTATTCTTTCCTTACAAATATGTGCATTTTCATAAGCATGCCGCCTTACTTCTTTGTGTTCTTGGCGCTACAAGAATATCTTCTTCCCAACCATACCTAGATCCATGTTGAGGGACTTGATTGTCCAGAAATCTTTGTGTCCATCTCCAATGGTAGGTGGTACAGTTTTCCACATAGCAACTTGTAGGGAGTTGTCCCTACATGTGTTTTGTATGTTGTTTTGTATGCCCAAAATGTGCAATCAATTTTCATAGACCAATCCTATAACGTTCTAGGATTTGAGGCCTCAGATAAAATGATCTTATAATGAATGATTGGACTACCCATTATCACCAAGGTGCATCTCCTTTTCAGGGAGCTCATCAATAAAGAACTCTATGGTTAAGCGTGTTGATCCCAGAGTAGTACTAGGATTGGTGACCATTCAGGAAGTTTATCATGGATTGTGTGTGAGTGAGGACAAAGTGTGTAGTTAAGGCTAGTTGGTCTATGGGGCCAATTTCCATTCCTGAAACTCTACTAGAGCCTTGGGCAGTGGGCCCGTGTGTTACAAATGGTATCAGAGCCATAACCCCTCTAGTAGGTGGGGCACACATGGGAATGTGGCATGCCAGTCTTTAGTTGTGCGGTCTAGGATGTTGGAAAGGATTGTCCCTGGTGATGTAGCCACCCTTGTGTTGGTATTCTATGATTGGGAGTTGGGTGTCCATGGGGAATTATGGGTATGCACTGAAATGGGGAAAATATTATGAGGCCTTATAGTTTAACCTTATTGAGGATGTCAAGAGTATAAGTGGAGGATATTATCGTGTTCTAGGATTTGAGGCCTCGGATAAAATGAGCTTATAAGGAATAATTGGACTATCCATATCATCAAGGTGCACCTCCTTTTCAGGGATCCCATCACCAAAGAACTATATGGTTAAGCTTGCTCAAACCAGAGTAGTACTAGGATGAGTGACCAGTCAGGAAGTTTATCTCAGCTTGCATGTGAGTGAGGACAAAGTGTGCAATTAAGGTTAGTGGTGGTTTGTGGGGCCAATCATCATTCCTAAACTCTACTAGAGCCTTGGGAAGTGGGCCCAAGTGTTACAGATCCTTTCTTGATTTACCAACTGTATTTTCCTAGATTTTCTTGATCTATCTATTAGACACATCAACTCATTCGGATGTTTGTGGGTGTTAAGGAGTGGCAACTTTGTAACTTACTCTATATTTTCTCAAGAGTTCCTCAAATTTCCTTTTCATGAAGTGGGATCCACCATCACTAGTGACCATTTTTGGGACCCCTTATCTTGGAAAGATGATCTTGTTAGAAAGCTTCATGGCTACTTTAGAATCACCAAATGGGAGTTGTTACGACTTCTACCCACTTACATATGTAATCAACTGCAACCAATATATATTGGTTGTTGCATGATAAAGGCAAAATCCCCATATAATCAATTCCTCAGACATAAAAATTTTGACTTGTGTCCAATTAGACATTGACATTCAATTGTGCCTTGATATATTTTTCCGTCCTTTGGCATTCATTACAAGACTTAAGAAAAGTTTGAGAATCCTTCAAAAAAATCGGATGGTAAAATCCTGACTGGAGCACGTTGATTGTAGTTCAATTTTCACTCAAATTTCCACCTTGTGGTTAAGCATAGCATTTGTTTAATATTTTTGCCTTCTCCTCTTCATTTATGCATCTTCTATATAGGTTATCTCCACACATTTTGAAAAAAAAAACAGGTTATCCCACTAATAATTTTTATTATTTGAGAAGAGTTTCTTCTTCTCATTGTAGGTTATGTTGGGAGGATACTGCTAGCAAGTCAAATAGCTACATATGTATGAAAAACCATGGCATCACCAGATCAATAGCTTTTGCTAACATTAAAAAATCATCATGATAACTATCATTGATGGGTAGAGAACGGTCTTCTTCCCGTTGCCACAACATTCTCAGATCCATTCTTATCAACTATCTCATGATCAAATTCTTACAAGAGGAGAGCCCATCTAATTAGCCTTGGCTTCATATCTTTCTTCATCATAAGATATTTTATGGTTCCATGGTATGTGTATGAAATCACCTTAGATCATGTTAAATAAGATCAAAATTTGTCAAAATCATAGATGATAGATATCATTCCTTTCTTGATGGTGGTATAATTTACTTGGACTCCATCCATCATTTTGATAATGTAGTATATGAGTTGATTTTTTTGTCCTTTTTCTGCCCTAGGATAACTCCTACGGAATTTTCACTCATGTCGCACATCATCTCAAACAAAAGTACCCAGTCTGGTGCTTTGAGTGGATCCTATTGTGAGAGCATTCTTCACAGTGTTGAAGGACTTTATGCAATTTCCATTGAAATCAAATGTGGCATCCTTTACAAGTAAGTTTGATAACGACTTGGAGATTTTCAAGAAGTCTTTGATGAAGTGTCATAATATCATGCATATCCCAAGAATCTTCATCATCCAGTTATAAACTTGGGATGAGGGAGTATGAATATAGCTTCAATTTAACTCAAAGAAACTTCTATTTATTTCTCAAAAACTTTGTTCCCCGTCACTATTTTTTCTTATACCATAAAATGTCACTTTCAATTGAGCACTAAGTGATTTTCTTCACATCTTTTCAGCATAAGAGACAAATTCTTAAGCATTTTTAACGGGTGTTCCATGACTAGAAAGATCATCCATAAATACTTCCATAATGTCTTCAAGAAAGTCAGAAAAGATAGAAATCATACACCTTTAAAAAGTCACATGTTCATTACACAAATTGAATGACATTTTCCTAAAATCATATGTACCATAGAAACACGTGAATGTTGTCATTTACTTATCATCCAGTTGGATTATCAACTAATAAAATTTTGAATAACCATCAATCATAATAGAAATAAGAGTGGCGGTCTAGGTGCTCCAACACTTGGTCAACAAAAGGCAAGGGGAAATGGTCTTTCTTGGTGGTTCAATTCAATTTTCTATAGCGTATACACATCCTCCACCTGGTCATAGTCCGCATTGCAATCTCATCACCATTTTCTCCCCTCATGACTAACAGACCACCCTTTCCGGGAACGACATGATCTGGGGTCACCTACTTGTTGTTGGTGGTGGTGCATATGATTCCAACATTGCATAGTTTGATGACCTATTTCTTAACAACACCCATTAGGTTCTAGTTCAACCTCCTTTTGGCTTTGAGCTAGGGGTTTAGTATCTTCCTTCATGTTTACTTTGTGCATGCAATTAACTAGGTTCAGTCCTTCTATGTTGTCAACAAAGTATATGATGGCTTTTCTTCTCATCACTGGATTAGAAAGAAGTTGGTCTTTATGCTCATTAGGCAAAGTAGAGTTTATGATAATGTGGCATCGTTTCTAGGTCTAGGAACTCGTATTTAAGTCTTTTGAAAATAGATTCAACTCATGCATATGTTTTGTTGTTTTTTTATTTGTTGAAGTTCTTCCTAGAGAGGCATAGTAAACGGTTTCAATCTGTGAGTCTTCTATAGCAGTACAATCGCTTATGTCTTCATCAAGGTATTCTAGTAATTCTTTGATTTGGGGGTCTAGTCTATCAATGCCCCCATAAAATGGTCCACTATGGCATTTTGTTCTTGAATATCGACACATAATTAGTTTTAGCTATGTAACAAGTATATAAAATCAAATAGGGACATGCCTCTCATGGAGTCCTGAACTCTAAAATCAATGTGTTCATTTCCAACTCAGATTTTTATAATTCCTTCCTCCACATCTATTGAATCTCTTCCAAAGGAGAGGAAGGATCTTCTGAAGATCATAGGGCAGTTGGGGTCTTTGACGATGTCTATCACAACAATGTCACATTAGATAAAGAATCTTCCAACCCTAATAGTAACGTATTCAACTATGCCAACTGGTTTTGTGAAAGTGTGTCCGTCTAGCTTGATCCTCATACTAGTTTTTACCATGTCAATTATACCTAGCCTTTGGGCTAGTTTCAATGGAATCAAGCTTATCCTTGCTCCTAGATCATCAAGCCCTTTCATGTCTCCATGATGCCCTACATGAATGGGATAGTGAAGGCTCGGGTCCTTGTGTTTGGTCATTATTTTTTCTTACACATAGGTGCTTGACACCTTCACCAATTTGGCAGTTTCTACCTTATCTTCTCACCTTCTTTCATTTTTAGGTCTTTGAAGAACTTGGCATAAGTTGGCATTTCTCTAGTATCATCAAGAAATGGGATGTCAAGGTGCAACGTCTTTACATCCTCTATACATTTCTAATATCCTTCGTTCATATGGGCATTGATCAATTTATATGGAAAGGGGATCCTCAGAGTGTATGTATCTTTGTTAGCAATGACCTCTTTGACATATTAAAATCTCTTATCTTTAGCTATCTTTTTTCCTTTTCCTTTCTCCTTTTGTGTCATCTTCTCAAGAATGACAACAGGGATCTTCTCTTATTCAACCTCAATCTTTCTGGCTGACAATTCAGGATAGGTATTCTCTTCTATTTAACTTCAACATTTGTGGCTTCAAGATTTCTTCCTAATATGAGAGTGGCCATCATAGTGGTTTCTCAACAACCTAGGTTCTAATTTGTGTTAGACGATATTCTTCTAGTTAGGTTCTTAGTAAGATCAAAAAGATTCGCAAGATGTTGATTGATCATTTTTTTGTGTTTTGGCTTGTCAGATATCTACCCAGTGATGCTTCCCATTTGAGATTGCATCATGCTCAATATGTTTCTTCTATTTATGGTGCCTTCTTTCAGCCGTTCATTATCTCAGCTTGCCTTTTTGTGAAGGTGAACATTTTAGCCATCAGATTGGTCTTTGGTTGGTTTTGACTCCAGTTTTGGAAGTTGTTCCTATTATTTTGGAGGCTAATATTACGAGTAAGCCCATATGGTCCATTGTATCTCCCAAATGCATGTGGTTTAGAAGGTGGGTTGTTGGCTAATTCAACACATGAGAGTTTTCAATTATGTTCGTATAAGAACATCATGTATGATCTAGTCTCTTGGAGTTGACATACAAGACATTTTCTACTAACCTATCTGAGTTATCATCCTCTTCGTGGGTGCATATGCAATAGTCAGAACTATATCCGTTGTACTCATAGGTAACACAACTCATGATAGTCTCCTCATAATGCATTCCTTTAACATTTGTTTCCTTTGAAATACAAATATCAATTGTGATTTTGTCAAGATTGGCGATGATGGCTTCTAGGGCTTAGTAGAAACATTTACAACTAGTCCTCTTTCATAGTCCTGACCAACTTGCAATGCAGCCATATTGTCTATAATCTCCTTGGAGTGCTCTATATCCTACCCGATGAAGTCACTTCTTGCTTTTACATATATGGGCCTCCTCTCTTTTTGAGTGAGCCCATTATAAAAGGTAGTAGATTGATAGCCTTCGTCAAAACCAAGGTTGGAGCATTCCCTCTTATAAGCTTGATGTCTCTCGCATGCATCACTTAGATTTTCTATGGGTTTCTGGTGAAAACCACTAATCTTGATTATCACCTGATTATCTTCTCAATCGGGAAGAACTTGGAAACAAAAGCATTTGTCAAAGCCTCCCAGTCCAGGATACTTCCATGTTTTAATGTTTGATACCAAGTAAATGTTTTATCCCTTAAAGAGAATTGGTAAGGCCTTGCAGTAGATCACCTCTTGAGGAACCCTATTAATCTTAAAGTCATCACAAATATTATTGAAGGCATCGAAGGAATGGTAAGGGTTGTCTTCAGAAAAATTCCCTCCAAAGGTTCGTTTCTAAACAATAGCTATGAAAGTTGGATACAACTCAAAGTTAGAAACGTTGATCCTTCTAGGTATACCTGTAAATGGATATCCCCAATCCACACATTCAATCTGCATTTGAGTCTAAAATTTTGAAAAATATTTGACATCTGCATAATTTGGACCGAATTTTGGATATCAAATTTCAGATCCAAAATACTCAGATTGGATATTGGATATTGTTGTATCCGCTCTGGAAAAAATCGAATTTGACATATATTAGTAAATATATACTTTTATATATAGAAATATGAAAACATAAATATTTAGTCATACATGTTTAGAGTAATATCAATATTATATATATTGTATTCGTTAACATTAAATGTATGGTTTTTGGTTTGGATTAGATTTTTTATCCAAATTAAGATATTATTTTTTAGATCTGATTCAGATGTTATCATATGATATCCGCCAGATATCAGATAGGATATGGGATCAAACTTTTTTTTGGATTTGGATATCAGATATAGTAGTATCTACTCCATATTCAATTTGTTTACATGCCTACTTTGAAGGATGACTAGTTGCCTTATTTCATTGGTGGGAGTAGTTGCTAAGGAATGAAGAGATGGACAAATCGGTGGTGGATTTTTCCCTATTTTGTCTCCAAAAGGTGGCAGGGGTGCGGTGGGTTGTTCCCATTATTGTTTCCATTTCCATTTCCTTGTGAAGTCATAGCTTCTTCCTCATACTATGTACCTAAAAGAATTGTATGAGCTAAGGTAAGATGTCAGACACACCAATCAAATTTTCAAGATAGTGTAATAAGGTTAATAGTTAGTGCAATTGAGTATATTACTCGAATCAATCGCACTAATGAAGTCTAAGTAAACCTCAGGTCCTTAACAATTACTGACTACCTTGTCCTCGACAATGACATCAAAAGTTGATCGTATATGATTTGCATGTCCAAAATGAAGAGGGATTGGGGATAATTGGACTTGAAAATTTATATGTGATACGTCAGATGCCCGCAAAGATAATAAGGGGCCTTGTGTAGTAAGCGAGGTCAAACACATGGACAAGGGTGACAAACTATTTGGGATTTGAGGCCTTCACTTATCTAAGTCAAATCAAAAGGTGTATTTAATGTTCCTCACATAACAAGATAACCAAAATGAGAACACAGGAACAAAGTATAAGAAAACTAAGTTAACAAACTGATAGCCAATGTAGATCTTTTTAATGTATTTTAATGCATGGATAGAACTTGGACTTGGTTTCACCCACTAAATGCACTCACCAAATCACAAGCACACATACTCATATTTGTCCCCATAGCATAGTTTACGAGCAATAATCAATAGTTTCTATTCCCTCCTCTCTTAAGATTGAGTTTGATCTAGTTTATAGGCATGTCTCTCTCTCAACATGATAAATAAATAATCAAACATATAAATATATGATCGTTAGCTCTAGCTATCAAACACTTTAGTGCATCCACACCACTCCTTAACTCTAAATCTAATATAATACAACTCGTTCTAGACATTAGAAATCAAGCATCACAAGATAGTAGCTAACTATGCAAGCAACTCATTAATGAATAAGAGTCAGGAGATAAACATTGTTAAGAGTATTTACATCCAAATGAATATGAATATTTACATGTTGGGAGATCCTTAGTGTATACTCCCAACCCAACTTATATGATCTAGCCACTCATGTTTACAAGTGAAAATACATACTTACAAATGACAAAGGTCATGATAGAAGGAAAATGGAGGGGAGTGGATAGAGTAGGGAAGAAGGAAGAAACAAAATGAGATAGTGGTTGTAATGGTACTGGACATTAGTGAAGACCTCATCTCCTTGTGTGTGGCAATAGAGACAGAGGTGAAAGCCTGTTCAATCCTCCTTCTTTTGAAATCAAAAGGCAGGTACCTCCTAGGGACATGAACCAATTGGAGTTAGACTCGATTCCTTCGCCTGTCGATGGAAACCAGAAGTGGCAATAGAGTCTGAAAACTCTTTGCATGGAAGATCACATGCCTTCCATGAAGGCTTGGGATCCCTATTTATATGGATTGGTGGAGGACCTGTGGTACTAAAAGGACTGGAGCTTTACTTGTGCATCACACTCCAAGGCACGTGCATGGGTGTGTGTGCTTAACTAACTATGGTGGTGATTGTTGTCATAGGAATTTCATTAGTTGAGTATTAGTATAGTAGTGCATTGATAGATAGTGGTAGTACTTCCTTCCGTTGGCATAGATAGAATTTCCATTAGAATATCAGATTAGGAATCCCTTTAATAGATGAAATTGGTGGGTTCTCACTAGTTAAGGATGTTGTAATGACATCATTAGGCTTCCATGGATAGTTCATTGATAGAGAGCATGGGATTTCCTTCAGTAGAGAGTGTGAGCTTTCCATTGATAGATGAGTGGCATAGAAAGTATATGCCTCCTATATTAATGGTTGTTGCATCAATATAAGTTTCATCAATTGGGTGATGGGTGCGGACAACCAATGGGATGCATGTGACCCCCAAAAACTGATGCTTTCTTGCAGAAAAGTGCAAGGTTAATGAGACTAATGAAGATAAGTGCAAGTAAATGCGAGGATTATCAAATAAATACTATGATAACAAGGTAAATTAAGGATAAAATAGGCATGTAACATCCATAATATTGAATGTTATCAGGTGTACATGGTCCATTCTGGGTCTACACTAAATTATAGAAGAAATTCATACATTTGGGTCTTGATGAGGACATCAAGAATCGAAGTGGGGGAAATGTAACATCCCAGGATTTGAGGCCTTAGATAAAATGATCCTAAAAGGAATGATTAGACTATCTATATCACCAAGGCGCACCTTCTTTTCAGGTAGCCCGTCAATATGTACTCTGTAGTTAAGCATGCTCAACCTAGAGTAGTATTATGATGAGTTACTTGTTGAGAAGTTGACATTGGGTTGTGTGTGACTGAGGACAAATCATGCAGCTAAGACTAGTGGTGGTTTATGGGGGCAGTCATCATTCATGGAAGTCTACTAGATCCTTGGGTTATGGGTCCAAGAATTACAAAGATCATACACCAGGGACCTTCGTAAAGGTAACATTTATGTTGTTTAACCTAGTAATAATAAGGATAATGATATATGTCATACTATGTAGTGTTACTGACAAAAAAACTACAAAATATGATTCATAAAAACTTAAGAAATGTGAAATTCATTGACACAATCTCATAGATATGACCAAGAATGCCATAGTGATGGTCGAGGCTTACATTCAAGAAACAATATCTAGAAAGAACAACAATCCCATTGCTAACACACTCAAGGACACATAAGAGGATGAAGTTTGTCAAACCAACCAAAAGTTGCAAGAAGAGACAACAATAAAATCTAGAAAGAAGATAAGAAATAAAAGAGGAAGATCAACTATATTAATATCAATTCAGACACAAAATGTACACACTCTAACTTAGCAACTAACAACATTGAACCTTCTTTGAATAATAGTTTTATAATCTTACTTTTGGGGTCAACACTTTGACATAATACTGGTTATTGTATGACTGACAATTATTCAGAAGGAATGTATGGAAAAACCTTATGATTTTTGTTCATGTTTCCGTAAGGAAGGACACCGGCATTTTGGTCGCTTGAAATCAATAAAGTGCCTAAAATGATTCAAAATTGGCCACTAAGCAGTTGGCTTTAAGAATATGAAAATTAATATACCATTTTCAAAAGACAAATTCATGCATAAAAATGAAATTTGGAAAGAAAATTATTTAAAGAACAAATTCCAACGTGGACATAATAGTAGCCATAAATGGATTAAAAGAACCCCAGATGCAAATCCAAATGTAACTTTTAATAGTTTTTCTTATTGAAGTGGGACATGTGACAAGTTCAAAGTGTTTCTTCCACCTTTTTTTGGAAATTTTGGGTAAATATATTCCAAAACCCATATAAGGGGGCAAAATTACAAACCACATCCATACATGTGGTTAACCAATTAACACAGGGACAAGGAAATAGGAATTACATGGATATTATAGTACTAAAAGAATTCCCAGAGTTTCTTCCACTTTAGTTAGCACAATGAGTGTAATGATAAATCGAATAGGTTAGATATAGATAAGGTTCCATATTTCTTCACTCTAGAGCCCAAACAATGGTTAGATTCAAGAATTAATGAAGATGATACATATGAAAGACATGCATGCAGCTACATGTACAAGTATTGGAAAAGTTTGTACCATGAGAAGCCAGATTTTAATGTGACACTATCTTCAAAGATACACAAAATGTTAAGAAATAGATATCATTATTCTAAACTCAAAATCATTTTCATCCCTTTCTATTTCATATCTGGGTCTATTAAGAATGATACAAATTACTATATTAAAAGTATCACAACTTCTCCCTTATCACATCCGTATTTAAAAACCTAAAAAGTGTTTTCGCTTCATTGAGAACACTAACACCATAATGTCATGGGATAACATCTTTTTCCATAGCATGGTTGAATATTCAACATAATCTTTTAAACAACTCAATGCATTTAACTAAAGTCTGGGAACTAGAACCATTCTGATCACCTACACCAACTGTAATGTCCTCAAAATTTATTGTAATAAGTTAAATAAAAGTGGATTCAAAGACAATTTTTAGGATATACTTTTGTTTTGTAGACCTAAAGTGGACCCTATGATTTGTACAAACTATGAACCTAATTCATGAATAGTGACACATAAGGATTTGGAGTGCAATTAACCTAATTCATGCTCATATCATTTTGGGTTTAAAATTTTACGAGTTTTTTAAGATAGCTAATTCCTTACCCCAGAATTCTAGCCTCTAATTGATATTTGATAATCTTATTGAATTAAATATAGGTATATACCAAAATATAAAAATAGATATCTGTGGCTTTTAAAACTAAAAGCTAAGTCAATATTTGGATTCCTCATAGTCCAATTAGGTAACCTACAAAATTTGATTCCAATTTGATCATCCTAGGCCCCAAATAATAAAAAGAAAGTAATACCTATACACCTTGATAATCCTAAATGTACTCCCTATCAACTAATTATTTTGATCAATATATTGTCACATGATATCTTTGGGACAGATTCCAGCCAATTCAGACAGTTGGAGCTGAGTAGGAGTGTGACACTGAGACTCATCCACCTCACTCATCCCATTACCTATGAGACTCTTCAGTGTGTTGGGGATCTTCACTTCTCTCTATCTCTTTTCAATGACATCAGAAACTATGACTCTTTCCACCATCCTGTCATTGGTATAATCCACCTAATCCCAAACACTCAGGGTTCCCATACCTTGAACACCGTGGACTATGAGGAGTCCTTGTTTCGTAGTGTCTTGGAATCTTATTCCACCCCAACTCAATCTCCAAAGCAAGGGTGACATGCCCAAACACTAGAATATATATATATGCCATCGAAATCTACTAGAGGCCATCAAGAAACACATATATGTGGCTTTTTTTTCATCAAGATCCTCTGAAACCAGTCATAGAGCTTTGTCCTTGCTCCTTCATCTATGACAGTTCATGCCACATTGGAAAGCCACTATGGCCATTGAAGGAGAGTATTTTCATGCCAACACTTCAACAGGAAGCTTTAAATATCGATAATTCACCTCCAAACCATAGTATAACAAAATCCCTCTTTTTGGTTATGCCCTAACCTTAGACCGCAATTGATGATGCCACTGTATTTTATTGCCTATTCTCTTCATGTTTTGCTCATAGATGTGATGATGTTTTGATATGAGATGCAGTAGTTGGATATTTTCTAGTCTTTGGCTCTCCTTGACCTTCTTGGTCCTTCTTCCATGGTGGGTGGTGTTTCTTAGTCACCTAGCAATTCTTGGACCTAAGTCAGGGGATATTGAGACTGCTCTAACCTCAAGATGCGAATTTAGTGGTTTCAAGCTCGAGATATTCCCTCAATTTTGGAACTATGATCTAGGAATGCGCCTAGGATTGAGTTTTATCTATTGAAATTGTTGGGTTCATCACTCATTAAAAGGATGATCTGCCATGCATGTTTTATATTTTTGCCCCCACGTTTGCGGTGTTGTGTCAAGATTAGTCATGGGTAAGGTCATCTTTGCAACCTCTGTTTCTTTTGCCATCCTGCATAGCTGCAACTTTTAGCCATGGACCAAGTATCAACATGTGTTTGGTCTAGCTAAGCCTCACTGTAAGACTTTCGATAATTCCAACTTAGATATATCTTGTCTTACGATTGGTTAGAAGTTTGAAAGTTCACAGTAAATAAATGAATCATAGGAAAAATATGTACAAATATGTTTTTGAAAGGAATTTTAAAGTAGAAATCGAATTTATGGTTTCCACACACTAAATCTCACTCCAACTGGCCCTAATAATATAAGAACCTAAGATTAGGGTTTAGATAATACGTAATATAGAAAGTAATGAGAGTAATCTTATTTACAAGAAAATTAGGGTTTGAATCAGGACCAGGAAGGATGAACTAGGATTTGCTTGGCATCAGGTGAGAGGGTCATGCCATCGAGTATATTTAAATTAGATGGTTTCCTATTAAGAAAACATTATGTTCCATGCTTTCTTTTACTGACTAATGATCGTGGATAATGAGGATTTGGTTCGTCTTGTATATATATTGCTTATTTATTTCCCTATAATAATGTCCTATGAATATCATCATATAAATGTTATGTCTAAGACCATGATTTAGAAGTCATTGATAGATAATGTTCATGTAATTTTCAATATTCATATTCAAGAGTCATATTTATGCTTGTGTTCACAGAGAGAGAAATTTCCTCTTGTTAAAGAAGGAGTTTTCCCATCATGTTAAGAGTTCAAGTTAATATAATCATAAAATTAAATGAATTGATGTAATGTTATATGCTTCATGATGAAGTAATAAAAGGGCTTTCCTAGCAATCAAGGGATTTCCTAGCATCATATGACCATCAGTGGGAGATCATTGGGGGAGGCCACATAGAATTAATATTAATTCAGTCATGTAATTTAATGATGAAAGATGACTGTGAAATTCCTATATAAAAGTCATGCTTAGTCTTTTCAGTTCAAGTATTATGTTTACTTTTCAAGTTATAACATACTCAATGTTGCTTACTTATGTTGTCTCTTTCTTTTGCATAACTATGGAATGATACGTCCCTTGACCAAGGAGCCAAGGAGAATTGAAGTGAGCACTTTAGTGTAGCTTCCACTAGAGAAGGCCTTAGCTCGGTGAGGTGTCATCTACTTTTCCAGAAGAGCTTTTATCTAGTTTAATTTATCATTTAATGCTTTAGGATTTCTTTAGACTACATGTTCTAAGTTTTACATCAAGTTGAGATAGATTATGTTTTCCCTTTTTGAACATGGTATGATTCTCTTTCCATTAATGCATGTTGTTTCATTTATCTGACTAAAATGTCAACCATGTTTTGTGACTTTTCTCCAAGCCAAGTGACACATATTATGGACAACATGAGATTTGCTTCCCATTTTTGTATGTGTGCTTGGAGGGGAGTTACATCAACACTACAACCAACACATCTATTAAGACTCTTCAGGTAAATATAGTTTTCATTAATCTCATCGTGGGGTCATTATTTCTCATCCTAAGATCTTTTTCTAGAAACCAGAATTCTATATGTTTTGCCTAATAAACTTGACGATATAGCACTTGGTTGACTCTCTTTAATAATAATTGGAGAAGTAGGTTTTATGATAGACCAGATTTCCAAATGGGGGTCTAAAAAGAGATGTCGTTACAACAAGGAATGGAGGTAGATGTCGGATGGTCTTATATGGGACTCCTCCACATCTCTAGAAATTTGACATCTTTAAAGGCATCATTGTTGCCCTAGGATCCAAGCTTCATTATGTACACAGTAATACAATGAAATATATCAACTTTGTTATAGCCTTTTACCAAATCTTTGTTGCTCTACATATAAACATTCCACAACTCATCTACACTGTTAGGATTTTAGCTGAAGAACCACCAAGCCCCTACCCCCTTTTGATGATGTCTATGATCACCCTATTATCTGATAGCTCCAAAAGAGCAACACCAATGCCTATACCAACATATCTATCATTTCAGCTTCCACACCAAGGATCATTAAAAGGATACAACTTAACAAAAAGGACATGTATACATGCACAAAAATAACCAACATTCATACAAATGAAGTGTGCCTATTTCAACAGCCAAATCAACTTGAGAGGGACCACAAGATTCAACAAGAAGCTTGATGATCATAGATATGGAAGAAAACCTAACCTGGAGAGAATGAAAGTTGGCACCAAGTTCAATATTGGCAACCCTCAAAACAAAATGATAAACATGTATATAGAGAAGTTTTTAGGAATTTATGTAACCATTGATGCAAAGGACAAAAAATTGGTTGAAAAAGGAAGTACAAAAAGACTTGTGAATGAAATCGGGAAAGTGGAAAGAATAGACTCAAAACTTCATCCCAAAAGAGAAAGATTTGACGACCCATGTGTGTTTATTAATAATTATTCTTTCATGGATGATTCACATAGAAGTAAACTATTTGTTGAGCCTTTAAAGAATATCATATCTTATCCAAGTGACTCCTCCTTCATAAATATCATGCCTATATATGAATTATATTCCTAATTCACACAATGCTAATCTAGCACTATGTGACATATGATAATATTTAGGATGGGCCAATAAAGAATATAGAAGTTAAAAATAGAACAACTTTAGATGCTAATCTTTGTATAGTTACTAGAATGTTAGAAATACTCTCCTAGATCTTATAGTTTAATAATCTTTTATTTAATGAAATTTACATCCTAGAATGTATGAGGGGAAACATCCTCTAGTAGATGAGATCTATTAGGAATCATATATGAGATAAATATTTTCATATCATTGTCATTAGAGAAACTTAACCCTTCATCAACAATCATTAATTTGAGTCTATGGGAGGAAATTTAATAACATACTGAATTCAAAAACCACCATTCAATTTAGTGACAGTATCATATTTGTTTGACATGAAAACATAATTCAATATAAATACTCTATTATTAAAGACTATAGTATCTTATATCCTTCCAAAACTTAGTTAACAATTATTTATGGGTTTTTACTGGTTTGTATGGTGACACAAGATTTAAAAAATATTCCTTCTTCAAAGAGCTCAAGGTGTTAGATATAATATATATAAATCTCACTTGTTTTCTAGGTGGTGATTTGAGTTGCACTCGATTTGCCTGGGAATGTTCAATTAATGATGATATCTCTTTGTACAATCAATCTGATATGAATAAATTCAATTCATTCATTGACGATGCATCTATATGGGAGTATAGTGTGAGAAACATTGGCTATATTTGGAGTGAAGGTCAATATTGAGTGATACTTGATCGATTTCTTGTATATAATCTATGGGATAGTAAATATCTCCACTAACTTTTAGCTGGTGTGAGAGTCATTTAAGACCATATGCTGACTACAGTCAATGCCAACAACAACCCTTTGTCTCCACATATTTTTGAATAGAAATATTTTGTATTAAATAGAATCACTTTAAATTAGCATCAAACAAGGTTAGATCAATAAAAATAGTGTAAACTCAACATTAAAAATCCATAACAAGTGATTGAAACTAGTAAAAAATATAAAATATGGGACAAAAACATAAACTAAATGAAAAAAATACAACAACTCGAAAATCATACTATAACTGACATCCTTGATATGGTTAATAAAAAATAATTATAGTCAACAACTATTGCTAGACCGAGAAAGTTTATGGAAGCAAAGATTGAAACAATTTTGGATCAAAGAAGGTGACAAAATTACCAAATTCTTCCCTTAATTTTTTTGTAAGCAATAGTTTTATATCTCTTCATTGTCTTGGTGTAGAATAGAATTATGAATAGTCCTATTAAAATCATTGAAACTATTATTTCACATTTTGATTAGATATACAATCATAATAAAACTTACTCACAACACATTGTTTTTTATTTGGATCACCTCTGTGATATGGGAATCTAAGAGCATCATTATCTCATATCACTATTTACTATCATAAAGATAAAGAAGTGGCTTTTAATTTTAGGACGGATGAGTCTCTGGATCGGATGGTTTTGACATGTCTTTTTACCTAAACAAATTGGGATATAGTCAAAACCTTGTTTGAGATGTTTAACAATTTCCACTGTGTTATGTTGTCCCTTTTGAATCAAGCAAATATAATATTGATAAAATATGTGTAGAAATTAGACAATTTAGACATATTAGTCTGATACATAATTTTTCTAAAGTGCTTAGCACCAGACTTAAAAAGTACATGAACATCATTATTAGTATTGACCAAATTCCATTATTTAAGGCATGTAATTCATTGTGCATATATTATGACCAATGAAATGGTTCACTATACCTATTCATCAAATGATCTCGCTCTTACCAAAATTGAATTTAGAAAAAGCCTTTGATGATGTGGACTGGAATTTTTTTCATGCAATGCATGGAAGGATGTAATTTTTTAGATAACTGGAATAAGTGGACCTATAAATGCATAGACACAAGTAAATACTAGTGATTATAAATGAATATCCTTTTGGTTACTTCAAGAGAAGAAAAAAAATCCTTCATTAAGGTGACCCTCTCTCACCAAATCTTATTGTTGTCTTCTCATCCATTCTAACTTTAATGTTTAAACTGGGTTGGACAAACAATCTGAATACAAAAAATATCACTCTACTTGATATTAATATATTTTTTAATTTGTTGATGAAATATATCTTTACTAATCCAAATGATAATGATATCACTGATACTTTGAAAATATTGGGTGAAAAATATTTGGACTCTAAATACATTTTGAAAATCTACTCTTGATGGAATATGTATTAGAAAATGTGAAACAATTAAATAATAGTTTGATTAGTTGCAAATTGCAACAATTTTCCATGAAATATCAGGGATTCGTGTTATCACTTCAACAACTAAACATCTTGTCTTGGTTAAGATATCTCATCTTTTGGTCTCTTGGAGGAAAATTTCTTTGAGGAAAGTTGCTAGACTTACCCTTATCAATGTGTACCTTTTGGGAATAGATTCTTATTGCATTAGTTGTATAGCAATTTATAAAATAATAGAGAAAAAACAACATTCGTCACAGATGTTTTATATGGGACTGTATTAAGGATGTAAATACAATATATCTACTTAACTTGACCATGATATGAAAACCTAAAAAATAGGTGGGTTAGGAGTGTTATATGTGAACCTTTACTCCAAATGTGTATTATAGTAAGTCTTATTAAAAATATTGACAAATCATATCACAATTATGTCATCAGTAAATAATATAAGATGAAGCCCCTAGGATTCAAAAAGGAAAACATACTTTTCTCCTTTTTGAAAGTATGTCTAGAAATGTCTCCAACTTATACATGACATTATTCATATATCCTCCCAATCAAGTTAAAACATGTCTAACTAGAAACTCTATCACTGACAGTATCTCTAATATTTATCTTGAATTCAATTTTTGGATCTCATCTTTTCACAGGTGATGCTTCATCCACAGGATGAGTGCCTCTCAATGGTTGTTTAGTTTTTGGATCTCATTTTTTCACTTAGTAAGGGTGGACACTCTCGTCATAGGATTGGCCATATTGCTGGCACGAGTGGAAAATAAATTGATTGGGCATTGCTTAGGGTTGTTCATGATGACCCCAACATAACAATGTTTGGACACAATTTTGTGGTCAATCTTCTAACACCATATGTTTGTTTATAGTGCCCTCTTATAACTTTCCAATTTCTTTTAGCATTGTTCCTTTTTTTGGAAAGTACATTTAAGATTTTGTTGACATCTCACACACATACACATGCACACGTTTTGTAGGCCTAATTATACTTAAATTACCCAAACTAGATACAATCAAAATTTAATTATCATTAATCATAACTAATGACCTAATATAGAACAACAATTCTACTTCCCCTCCCAGCTAAGGTGTGAATGTTGCTTAGTAGGAGCTACAAAATCGATGTTTTTTTGTGGAAGTCATGATGTCTTTCTAATAATGGCTTGTTTTAGTGAAGTAATAAATTGAGGTATCATGGATGCTTGTTTGATAAATCAGTATTATACTAACCTCCATAAATTATAAATCATGATAATACGTATTATCTTCATTGACTACCTTCTTGTGATAATTCATGGATGTGAAAATACATTCATAAAATAGTTATTTTTTCTTCTATTGAATACAACATATATTTTCCTCTCGAAAATATGGATATCTCTTTTTAAATGTGATAATTAAATCCCATGGAAATTCCACAACTTACCCAAACATTTGGTTAAAAAGTGTGTTGAAGCTACCTTTCAATGGTACAAATACCTTTAAAGAATTATGATGACAAACAAATTTCATGGCACCATAAAAAACAATAGAGATACCTTCAAGACTTGTTTGCAATTAGGTGCCTACATAATTCTTTTTGATCCTCTTGTCTTCATCAAGGACTAATCCACTTATCATTGATTGGTGTAAAGGACAAGTAGTTGGTACATACAGAGAATAAAGTGTCCTGGTAGTGGAAATTGTGCTACTATAGGGGATAAAGAGCTCAAGGTCACATCCATGTTCCTCAACTTCTCAATTTATTCTTTCAGAAATGAGCCTCCCCTAGAGGTAGACTATGTTTCAAATACCCTAACTAGTCGTGTGACGTCCCCGGATTTTCTAAAACTTAATCTGATGAGTGACGTCCAAATTAAAACCCTCACCTCAGTAGGAATCCCAATTTAAACACCACACACTAGGCTAAGAAGAAGAAAATCAGAGGAAGTTAGAAGGAAACAACAGTAGCACATGCACATGAACAATAATAAAACCATACAATATATGTTCACCATTCAACATATAATTACAACATGAATTGTTACAACATTTGATATTACATATTGAATAGTAAACTTATACATATACATGTGTTGGTATGTATGCCCTGAGAGCCAATCATAGGATGATTGGTGGGATACATTAAGATTGATTTGATAAACATCAAAGGCAAGCTTCCAATTCTTTCTGGTTCAGTCATATGAGATAGTGATAGAACAGATTGAATGTCTAGAGAATGACAGTACTCAATGACATATGCTTTCAGGTTAAGGACCTGAACGATGAGATCATATGGATGCTAAGAGTTTGTACATTCTTGTTATGTCCCTAGTCGGATGTCATTGTGGAAGGTAGATAGACAGCAATGACACACAAGACTAGATTGTGGTGTTGGTTGATGACAGAATCTCATTAGTCATGATATAGAGATATCAAACCAAACACATAGGTACTTGTTAGAGAACAAGTGTACCGGACAGACCCACTGTGAGTTTGACACATGGAACCATGACATGGTAGTCACAGTCAGTAATCACAGTGATGGTGGTGAGTGTGATTCTTTGACCTGAAATCACTACACTCAACACATGTCATTGGGCACACTTTGACATCATCAAACGCAGTCCTGAAACATGGGTTGTTATAAAGGTGATGATTGGGTGGCTTTGACACATGGGGCTTTTGAGGGGTGAGTGATAGATATGGGATTTGTCCCTCCTGAGGGAGTTTGATGTCCATGGCCACTTGATGAGTAGGATTGAGATAGGCGTGTGCACGCATGTGTGAATCAGTATGTGATATTGATGTCATACATATC
Organism: Alisma plantago-aquatica; assembly: GCA_963693085.1. NCBI lineage: Eukaryota > Viridiplantae > Streptophyta > Magnoliopsida > Alismatales > Alismataceae > Alisma > Alisma plantago-aquatica. The sequence continues at coordinate 1,231,667,900 of OY856411.1, forward strand.
TCGTTCAATCTACTCTGAGATCAAGAAAGTGAATGAACGTTGACAGGATGACTGTTCCATGCCTTGAGTTCATTCGGGATATCAGTGACAAAGGAATTAGACATTCACTGTAACACCATTCACGGATTGTAGGATGAAAGTTGTTCTCCAACTTTCTATTTTCACTTGGGTAGCAATGATGTGTGACTAGGCACCGCTCTTTGCTTGTGAAGTCATAAGTGTTATGGACTTTCACTGCCAACGTGAAATGGACCTGCAGGATCACACACATAGGATTTAACCTGGAAGAGGAGTTTTGTCCACAAGCAATGTTTAGATTGATTACTAAAGGAGTTTAGTAGTTCAATTAAACACTCAATTAATCGATAGCTCAATATCATATTGTTCAAGGTGTTGGACGCATTGATTGGAGTATCGGATTGATTGAAATCGCAATTGACTGATTCTGCACAACCTGCATTCCCAACCGATCGGTTCAAGTGTTGAACCGGTCGACTGAGGTTGCTGAACCGGTCGGCTCAAGTGTTGAGTCAATCGGCTCATGTACAGAGTGAAATGAGTGGTTCAAGTGTTGAACCAATCAATTCAACTGGTGCAACTGAGCAAGTTGGGAAAGTCAGGTCGGTGAGAATTTTCCTTACGTTTCACTTGCCCAATTTGATTGGAACAAGGATTGGTATTCGATACCAATTAGAAACGAAAGAAGGAAAGTCAATCAGGAACTGACCAGGACCACGAACCGACCGGTTCAGAAGTGAACCGATCAGCTCATGGGTCCCAACCGATGGGTTGGTGCTCCAACCGACCGGTTCAGGTCCCCAACCGACCGATTCATTTGTGAACTGATCGGTTCAGGCTGCGAGTTAGTTGCTTTTTGTGGAAAATCTCGAACCCTTCTACTCCTGCTTTAGTCCCATATTTTCAGGGACAGAGAACCCTGTCCCATGACCCGCCTATATATATAGGGGTATTGGGGGCTTCTCAAAGTACAGCTCAGTGCAACCGGTTGCTCTGCAAAGTTGTCGTTCTTTCTGGTTTTGGTAACCGAGAGAGAGCCCGAGCAAGTGCTTCCCGCAAAGGGAGGTGCAGTAAGGGAAGGACAACTGCAGTTGCAACTGGAGGCAGGAGAGTGTGTTGGCGACTAGTTCATCAACAGGAGGGTGCGACTCCTTCCACTTCCTTGTGAGACAAGGAGTGTGGAGTTCCAGGTGGTCCGTGTGGACTACTACAGAGGCGGGAGGTCACTGCCGCTTAGGAGGACAACTATCATCTGACAGTCTGGTAGGAGGAGGAGTCGTCAGTCCCGGTGTGACCAGGAGCTCCACAGACGCTGTCCAAGACCAGAGTTGAAGACCGCGTAAGGCGCGAGGTATTGTCGCCGAGCAAGCCTCGGGACAAGGTATGATTCCACAAATCATCCTTTCCTATTATATAGACGTTGATGCGTTTCCTCGTGCTGGGTTTGGGGGAGAAATTTTTTGTTTCTGTTGCCTTCTCTGCCTCCCCTAAAACCCAACAGTGGTATCAGAGCCACATCAACTGCTCTATATTTTAGGAATATCGGTATGATCGATTTTGGTTTGTTGCCTTTATTTATTGCATACGATGCGAATAATATCAGCTTTATGCATGTCCAATCCTAAATCCACAAATCCCAAATTACATATATGATATGTATTATTAATACACTCGATACACGTCACCCTTAAACGAGTTTTATGGTCGATGTGTGTAGCGTGATTATGGCCTATAAAGACCTATCTATGATTGGTTGTGTGTGGTTGCTTGCATCTCAGTCTGCGCACCGATCTTCCCTCTCTTATTCCTAATGTAATTCGAAATAATTCGAGATTCTTTCCTACCTTTGCTTCCCCCCGAATGTAACTCGGGGTTTCCTTTTTTAAAGCAATGTGATAAATAGGATAGATTTTATTTCCTGTTATGTCAAAGACCGGCGGACATCAAGATGACAACTGAAACGATCGGTTCAAGGCGTGAACCGATCGGTTGACGTTCCAGACGGTCGGTTCAAGGAGTGAACCGATCGGTTGATGACCGATCGAGGAGCGAGACGACCGGGTGGCGGACATGACGAGATGCACGACGTCCAGGAAAACCGATCGGTTGGAGGAGCCAACCGATCGGCTGGTGGCACCCAGACGACCGGATGGAGAGTACAGATCATTCATGTGATGAGTTGATCAACTCAGATGGCAAGGCATAGATGTTCATCTTGTATAGGTTGCATGTGATGTTGACCTAGATGACCGTGATTCCTCTTGGCTCGAGGAATCACATTAGGATGGCCATAATCATCGCTTTTTATCATTTGTGCATGTTTTCTGTGGGATATAGCATGTATATGATATGTACTATGTATTGTGGTGATTGGATATGTATATGTATATAAAAACCAAATCCATCATTAAAATATTAAGTTTTAGATGCCTTCCAAATGCGACACACGTGAAAAGCTTGATTGACCAAGTGTGGGAACGCCCTAGCGTGGTGCACTATCTATCTCGTGGAAGTGTGAAGGATGAATGTGTGGGTCTGCCCTAGCAGGGTGCATATTCATCGTGTTTGCTTTGGGTCAGACTTAACAAGGTGATCTAGATGGGATCTAGTACCTTGAGGCATGGAGATGATCATTGCAAAGAGTTGTATATGACATCTTATCAAGAGTTGCATATGATGCAATTGGCAAGAGTTGCCTACCTGAGAGATCTAAGTTGTGGGCGATCAGCCCTAGCTGACTCATGACTTAGAGGATTTCAGGATCTTGCCCACTAGAAGGTTGTACGCTGCAATCTTCCGAATTGATGGTGAGGGATATCAATTTGAACTAAAATAGTGGGAGCAATAATTAATTAAAGGCCTAATTTTATCGTCAACTTTTCAAATCAATCAAACAATTCAAAAGAGTTTTGGACTAAAATTGCATATACTTCCTTTTGTTAAAATAAATGGTTAATCAATAAATCACTTTATTTGCGATCGGTCTTTGAGACCAACAAATTAAATGGGAATAATTCCATGATTGGTTAGGATAATGAGAAGTGTTCTCAATCAAAGAGCAAAAGCTCTAAGTCCTAGTTATACCAAGACCAGATGAACTCTATCCCACCACATCAATGACTGAAAGTATGCTTATGGAAGCATACCGAGGAAGACATTGATGAGGAGTGCTTGATGTTGTGTTCTCTGAACTATGAGTTGCAGAGACAACATGAGACATATGATGTCTCCAAGATACTGTCCTAGTATGTCATGACAGAAGGAGATCCAGTAAGGTATTCACACACTCAATGTGATTGGGTATGTGGAAAACCTGACTAAGAAGGATTCCCTCTGAGCCAAGAGTTGGCTATTGGTATGATACTGCAAATGTTGCGAGGATCATAAAATTCATGATAAGCTACAACATGAACAACTTTGACAAGCGTTGACAGAGTTGTTGGACATGTTGAGGATAGTAAAGGCAAAGATGAAGAAAGACAAACCATAATCTTTGATGTGATCAAAGAGAAAGGTAATTCTTAAGGGCAAGGATAAGGGAAAAGCAAAGAAGTGTTCTGATGCTAGCCAGTAATCCAAGCCGTATTCAGCCTCAAGGCACATGGGGAAAGGGTGTATGAGGGATTTCCCTCTACATCTGGAAGAACAAAAGAAGATGAAGGAGGGGATGGAGATCTCCACCTAAGGTATCATGAAATGAACTGCTTCTTTATCTGAGGTATATGATACCAAGATATGGATATGTCATATATGATATGCAATATCTGCAAAGAAGTGATGGCCTTTGTGAAAGGACCAAGAAAGAAGTACCCATCATTGGAGCAAGTGTTGCTGCCATAGATAGGAGTACCTTTTAGTTCATTTCAGCCTAAAGGGCACGAAATAGAGTTGAGAACTGCTATTTCATATATTGCCAATAGATAGAAACACTTTATTTTTTCATATTGTATGACAATGATGGCAATTAATAAAGTTGATGTTTCAATCTTAAAGATATGATCTTTGTGGCAATGCCTTGCTTATCTTGTGATACATGGTATGCATAAGATAAAATGATACCTAAAGTTATTGATAACTCAAACAATCAAATTAGCATCAATCATGAGAAATTCATTTCTAGTTTCCATATGATGGATAAATCTAGACTCTTTTGGTTAGAGAACCAGTAAGAGACATGAATCTCTTGTACATGATTAATCAATCTTCACTAATGGTAGTGGGAGAATGATTATCCTATTAGGTATAATACATGTGATGTATTTACATACCTATTGGGACAAATGCTAATACTTCAAATGGTGTTTAGAGAAATACCAATATGAATATCTTGAAGTGTTCAAGATTATCATAGATGAAGTGCAAATTTGGTAAAGTGTTATTTCTTGATGAGATCAATGAATGAAACACTTGAACCAAATGTTTGAGATCCTTACGAGTGATTATAATAATGTATCATAGTGAACTCATGATTAAGGCATGGTGATGTCTAAATCAAGAAGGAATCATACTCTAAGGAGTTAGAGAATGATTATCGAATAATTGAATTCTTCTTAATAAATGAATACCCCACACTAATAAAAGAAATTAAGAATCACAAGGGTTGTGAGTTCTTATATCCTTGACAGATACACCTCAATTATCTATGTGATGAGTTGTTCATATGTTGAGTCAACTATCTAGATAAATATGAGGAACCAAATTTTGAGTTATGGTTTATGACCATTACATCCTAAATGACATCCATGTCAACCATAAGGTGTGACCTTGATGGTAGCACTCATTAGATGAAATCCATAAGTGTAAATGAGTCTTAAATGTTAAGACACATGGATAACATTTTGAGAAGGATGATGCTTGTTGATTGCAACTTAATGACTAAGACATTTGGCATATGGATACTAAAACCGCATTCCTATGAGGAATAAATCAAGTATGTGTACGTGACACAACCTATAAGGTTTATGAATCCACTAATGCAAATGAATTCTATAAGTTACAATGGACTAATCAATGTGATTGATTGAGTACAAGCAACTCAGAATTGGACCTTTACTTTGATGATATAGTCAAAGGGTTTGACTGATATGTCAAAGATAAAGAAGGGATCTGTGATTTAGTGGGAGCGTGTTCACATTCCACATGTTTATGTGAAATGGAAATGTTCTAGAATGGAAATCCAAAAGTGGAAATTATCTTTAAGGAAGATAGAGATGTTTTCTATGTGATAGGAATAGAGATCTATAGAGATAGTTCTCGAAAACCTCTTGACCTCAAAAAGAGAAAGCATACATTGGAAATCTGTACTGAAATGTTCAGTATGCACAGATTCAGTGGGAGAAAACTTGTCCATGTTACATGAAGTTAGTATCCCAAGGCCAAGTGTCTAATTCTTATGAAGAATGGGAACACTAAGAATAGATATGGATCTATCATGTATGTAATCATCCCATTATCTTGCATGTATGGACATGGTAAGAATAAAATGCATTCATCATCTTGTATGTATGACATGACAATTTGATGTGCTCATCCTGTTAACTCGTATGTGGGACATGACGAGTGGATGTATGTCTGCTTCCAGTAAGGGTTACTAGAATACCATGAGAACTTGATAAGTACTTGTGAAGTACTAGTTCTATGGATATTAGGAAGAGTTCAATGTAAAGAGTTACATTGATGCAAACTTCCGAAAGGATAGAAAATTAATCGCAAAATATATATAGGATATATAAAAGTGAAAGTTTGTTGATAATTGGAAGTGTTCCAATAAAATCATTTAAAAGGAAATGTTGAGTATCTATGCGTTAGAGAACTGCAGTGGATACTATATGGATCAGGAAGTTCATGAGATGAACATATAGATATTCTGATCATTGATGACAAGTCTGGAATCCTTGATCATGCAATGTAGCTAAATGTTAGCAAAGGAATACTAGATCGCATATTACGGCACCTCCATCTCATATGTGTGATGTACAGTGAAGAGATGTGAGACATGCAATTTATACCGACTTTGGCAAGGTGTTGCCATTACTCACTATGTTCACACTAGAGCACAATAACATGTGAGACATGTTTGAAGATCACTATGAATATGATTCAAGGGTGATTGGCTCGCAGTGCAAGTGGGAGTCAGTTGGTATGTATGCCCTGAGAGCCAATCATGGGATGATTGGTGGGATACATTAAGATTGATTTGATAAACATCAAAGGCAAGCTTCCAATTCTTTCTGGTTCGGTCATATGAGATAGTGATAGAACAGATTGAATGTCTAGAGAATGACAGTACTCAATGACGTATGCTTTCAAGTTAAGGACCTGAACGATGAGATCATACAGATGCTAAGAGTTTGTACATTCTTGTTATGTCCCTAGTCGGATGTCATTGTGGAAGGTAGATAGACAGCAATGACACACAAGACTAGATTGTGGTGTTGGTTGATGACAGAATCTCATTAGTCATGATATAGAGATAACAAACCAAACACATAGGTACTTGTTAGAGAACAAGTGTATCGGACAGACCCATCGTGAGTTTGACACATGGAACCATGACATGGTAGTCACAGACAGTACTCACACTGATGGTGGTGAGTGTGATTCTTTGACCTAAAATCACTACACTCAACACATGTCGTTGGGCACACTTTGACATCATCAAATGCAGTCCTGAAACATGGGTTGTTATAAAGGTGATGATTGGGTGGCTTTGACACATGGGGCTTTTGAGGGGTGAGTGATAGATATGGGATTTGTCCCTCTTGAGGGAGTTTGATGTCCATGGCCACTTGATGAGTAGGATTGAGATAGGTGTGCGCACACATGTGTGAATCAGTATGTGATATTGATGTCATACATATCTCGTTCAATCTACTCTGAGATCAAGAAAGTGAATGAACGTTGACAGGATGACTGTTCCATGCCTTGAGTTCATTCGGTATATCAGTGACAAAGGAATTATACATTCACTGTAACACCATTCACGGATTGTGACTAGGCACCGCTCTTTGCTTGTAAAGTCATAAGTGTTATGGACTTTCACTGCCAACGTGAAATGGACCTGCAGGGTCACACACATAGGATTTAACCTGGAAGAGGAGTTTTGTCCACAAGCAATGTTTAGATTGATTACTAAAGGAGTTTAGTAGTTCAATTAAACACTCAATTAATCGATAGCTCAATATCATATTGTTCAAGGTGTTGGACGCATTGATTGGAGTATCGGATTGATTGAAATCGCAATTGACTGATTCTGCACAACCTGCATTCTCAACCGATCGGTTCAAGTGTTGAACCGGTCGGCTGAGGTTGTTGAACCGGTCGGCTCAAGTGTTGAGTCGATCGGCTCATGTACAGAGTGAAACGAGCGGTTCAAGTGTTGAACCAATCAGTTCAACTGGTGCAACCGAGCAAGTTGGGAAAGTCAGGTCGGTGAGAATTTTCCTTGCGTTTCACTTGCCCAATTTGATTGGAACAAGGATTGGTATTCGATACCAATTAGAAACAAAAGAAGGAAAGTCAATCGGGAACTGACCAGGACCACGAACCGACTGGTTTAGAAGTGAACCGATCGGCTCATGGGTCCCAACCGATCAGTTGGTGCTCCAACCGATCGGTTCAGGTCCCCAACCGACCGGTTCACTTGTGAACCGATCGGTTTAGGTTGTGAGTTAGTTGCTTTTTGTGGAAAATCTCAAACCCTTCTACTCCTGCTTTAGTCCCATATTGGCGGGGACAGAGAACCCTGTCCCATGACCCGCCTATATATATAGGGGTATTGGGGGCTTCTCAAAGTACAGCTCAGTGCAACCAGTTGCTCTGCAAAGTTGTCGTTCTCTCTGGTTTTGGTAACTGAGAGAAAGCCCAAGCAAGTGCTTCCCGCAAAGGGAGGTGCAGTAAGGGAAGGACAACTGCAGTTGCAACTGGAGGCAGGAGAGTGTGTTGGCGACTAGTACGTCAACAGAAGGGTGTGACTCCTTCCACTTCCTTGTGGGACAAGGAGTGTGGAGTTCCATGTGGTCTGTGTGGACTACTACAGAGGCTGGAGGTCACTGCCGCTTAGGAGGACAACTATCATCCGACAGTCCGATAGGAGGAGGAGTCGTCAGTCCCGGTGCGACCAGGAGCTGCACAGATGCCGTCCAAGACCGGAGTTGAAGACCGCGCAAGGCGCGAGGTATTGTCGCCGAGCAAGCCTCGGGACAAGGTATGATTCCACAAACCATCCTTTCCTATTATATAGACGTTGACGTATTTCCTCGTGCTGGGTTTGGGGGAGAAATTTTTTGTTTCCACTACCTTCTCTGCCTCCCCTAAAACCCAACAACATGTACCACCACTAAACTACATGATCTTAAGACAACACGTCCACATGTACATCATCTTGCCACACAACTCTCAACTATCTCTAGTTCTTCAAGATCATATGTCCACAAACCTAAACAAAAGATTACATGTGGTACACATCATCACAATATTCAATAATATTATACTGAGTATGCCTACGTGTATTTTATATACCTCTCATCATATCTTGGCAATAAGATAAAACTAACACTTGGTAGATATGAAGAAATATAACAAAAAGAATATACTTGAGCAAATATGTTTATTAGCAAAAGAGAACACATATCTTTTAGGCATATTTTCCATTATATCATCCATGCATTTTCCACCTGAGGGAATAATGCATCATCTCATCTACAAAATAGTTTGAGATGTAAGGAATTATGATCTACTACCAAAGAGTTAGATCATTATACAATGTGATCTGCTACTAAAGAGAATGATCACTTTCCAACACTATGCTACCAAAGAGAATGATCACTTTCCAACACTATGCTACCAAAGAGAATTAGTGTTTTCATATAATGGAACAAATATATTATGTTTCATGTGTTTATAGCCATAAGTATGGAAAATCAAGCAATATATCATGCAAGAACAATCATTTCATCCAATATAATATGCCAAGTATTTTACTACACATATATCACAAGCATATTGTATAATAAGCCAAGTAAGAGGTAATGGTGTACCTTGATCAAGACAAACCTAATCATCAGATATCCCTCATGTCAACTATAACCTTGGTCAAACCTGATTAAGATAAGATCACATATACCATCAAGTTCTCATCCTCTTACATCTCATCTTAACCCTAATTATGTTTATTAGGGTTTAGCTTAGTTCATTAGGATGGGTGCATCATTACTTGCATTCTTGTCTTAGAAATATCTTACTGATGTTGTTTTCCAAATTATGGTTCATTATCTGAACATTAGGTTCCATATCCTTTTTGTGCACATATTAACCCTAGTGTATGTACATTAAGCATATTAGGGTTTATATCACATTAAGAGCAAACATCATCGTATAACATGGATTATGTGTATCATCTTGATCTCATATTTAAATTTGAGGTTCCAGATATTGATATGAGCTTACTCTGTAATTTCCATGATTTTGTGAGAATATTTAAAATTATTACACATTAATTAGGGTTATTAGCCCTAAATAGCCATATAAAGCAAATTACATGATTTTGTGCATCAATATTACAAGGTCTGATATCAGATGGATTATAAGCATCAAAAAGGATTTACTGACATTTTATCATAATTTTATATCATTGTTTGATATTTATTATCCATAAAATAAGTACAAAGAATCTTACATGATATCACTATTATTTAAGCATAAAAAGTCTAATATCATGGTCCCATTTGTTCTACTTAATTTTTTGGACATTTCAGTATATTATTTGTATTTTTCTGATAATCGGTCTATTTTCTATTAATTATATATGAATTGAGCATTTTTGGGATTTTACCTTATTCTGGCCAATTAGGTGGTGACACGTGGCCAGCAAGAGGCATTGCTCTTCTCTTATTTCTTCACTGGGACCCTCCTGGTCTGGGTCTCTAGTTAGATCCACGGATCTTAGGATCCGTTAACCCGATTCAACTCATCTCTCTTGTTCTCACGATCCCAGCGCTGCGTGAAACAGGTCGCCCGTGCCCTCTAGTTTGTGTGACTCAGGAACAGAGCCGCCGCCGTGTGGCTCGACTCTGGTGAGGAAAAGGTGACAATCCCGTCCTCCTCACAAACTAGAAAGAGGCCCCCAAGACTCGGCTTTTCTCCCTCAACTGCGCCGGCCTTCAAGCTTCTCGTTGGCATCTCCTCATCACGGATTCGAGGAGCTCGCCGACGCCATCTCCTGCTGCGGTGGAGAAAAAGGGGGAAATCACCCCAGATTCTCATCGCACAAGGTGGATGGTGCGAAAACAACTGAGAAGCATTCAGGAACTCACCCGGTACCATCATTTTCGATAAGGAACACTCTACACCTGTCCCCGAGCACCACCTCCGTCGCCAACTGATCTGAGGTCGTCAACCATGAAGGAGAGCTTGAAGTCCATTGCAAATGCCTACATCTTTCTCCCCTAACCTTGCCCTTCCTCCTCACCTACTTGTCTTCCTCAGATCCCCTCTATATCTCCAAGAAACACCTTCCGCTACCACCTATTCACCGTAGCGGAGAAGCAGCGAGGGATGGTGGTTGGTTCTCTCCACTGAAGTGGTCGTGCATCTCATTTAAGGGATCTTCTCACTCCTCTAGTCAAGCCAAGTGTGGCCGCACATCCCATTATCACACAGATAACGTGGTGTTACGCGAAAACGTGTGGAAATCACCATAACCACAGATTATCGAAAACACGGGTTAATTAAAACCGATTTCGGAAAACTGATAAACTATGAAACTATTACATTCCAGTCCTAATCCTGCACAGAAACATATCATATATATATACATACACGAGAGTTGATACGCGTCCATAGCTCAAAGGAACAGCTGTCTAACCATCACATGAGTTTACCACCTATTCATATACATAAAGGCCCGCATCCGGCTAACAGCAGGATATACAAAACATTATTGATCATTCATCGTGAATCAACGTCAAAACACTGCCAAGGACCTGAGAGTACAGGGATGACTCTAGACTCTACTACAAAACATCCAAACAGCAGCATATCCAACGCTTGCCTTCTACTACTCGTCAAGCTGCTTGGCCGCAACACCACGACCACCACCACGTCTACCTTGACCACCTAAAAAGGGTGTAAACCAGCTGGGTGAGACAATTGAACAATTGTCCCAGCGGGAAACATAACTCCCCACCGCAACTAAAGAACCTTAACAGGATAAATTATAACAGAAGATAACTATAAACAGGTATAACCAGAGCAGTCTATATAAAGCAAGATTATTATTACCGACAAGCTTACCAGCTATACAGAAGCATGTAACCAGTTATCTCTCAATGGAACATGATTAACAAGATAAGATATATCACTAGGTAACATGATTATCAGAGCCGGATATAATGTCATATAACCTGATTATCAAGGTAAGACATTGCCACAAAACCTGCAAGATATAACAAAGATATTACACAAAGAAGGCCTCAACTAATGTTTCGTGTTTATCTTAAGCAGTAAATACTAAACGGCTGTAATACGTATTATTATGCCCTGAGGAATTGAACCGTACCGTTCAATTCCAACCTTTGGCTGCGAAGCCTAAACCAGTGCCATACAAGGTCAATGGAAGAGCCGGACTCCACGACCTCCCACCTCGTGGTCAGTGCACGAGTACAACACAAGCAGGACCGCAGTCACATGCTGAAGCGGTCTTTAGCCACAGGGTCAGCTCCATAGGCTACCCTCACTCTAGCCCACCTTGGTACAGGTCTCGGCACTAGTAAAATTGAGCCACAGGCCTATTCACCGTGCTCCGAGCCGTGAACGCATTCATGCTCATCACATCACATATCCTGAGCCATGGGCATGTTCACCATGCTCTATATACGTATCTGAGTCTGCAACCAAAGTTACACTCTTACCTCCTCATTTTCAGGCTAGGAACAACCTACACATATTCAACAATATGCGCTTCCAGGTTAACCCGTAGGAGAACCCGTTTCACCATCACCAAGTCCTGACGATGATGGATCTATGGCCAGGGCAACTACATGATATATTTCACTGTGATTAATTAGTATCTTTTAGATGGATTGCAAGATTCAATCAAGTTGTATAACATGCAAGATATGACAGAAAGTAAATAATATTATATTATTATTGAAACCACATCAACCTGATCCATCTCGAGGATTCAACATCACATCTTACCACTTGGCCTCTTGCCAACCATCCAGATCCATCTCAAGGACCATCGCATACCATGGGACTTAAATCCCTCATCATGTACTGCCAATGCCTCTTCAAGACTTACATCATCATCATGGAACAACACATCATACATACAATCTCATCAATCAGAGTATTATCAAAGTGATGCTACTCATCACATATGTCACATAGCCTTTTCATGGCTAAACATCACCTACATGGTTAGGGTACACAATAATCATACTTTCAACATAAAGACTATACTTACCATCACAAGATGATATTCAAGATACTGTACTTATTCTTACACTATTTGATGGTCAAGGGTATTAAGCACATCATTAATAAACCATACCTATACTTATCCTCATCTCAAAATTATACAAATAATCAAGGTGTTCACTATACATGGAAATCATGTTGAGTTATACAGAGCAAACACTATTATTACCACTATCATTACTGTCACCATCCACTATCATCATCATTATCATTATGCCAGCTACTAGTATAACTACCACCATTCTCATTATCGTTAACAATTAAGCATAAGGATTACTATATGCATGTCATTACCACTACCTTCCTCATTATCATTACTACTACCATTAGCATCCTCGTTACTATCATTAGCATTGTTATTGTTTGCAAGGCATCATTATCGTTTGAGCATAAGCATTTACTCCCATAACACATGAGATCGTCACTATAGGATCACCTATCCCTCACTATAACTCTTCACAACCCTCACTAAAACCCATCAAGGCCTATCGACCGACACACACCAAACCAAGGCTATCGCCCACCAAGGCTATCAGCCACCATGGCTATCGGCCACCATGGCTATTGGCCACCATGGCTATCGTCCAGCACCTCACTCTAACCTATCATCCAACCCAAACACCATGCCATACATGGCCCTATCGTCCACCATAAGGACTACCACAAGGATCACCATGGTACTCAGGTCTATCGTCCATCTCAAGACAAAGGTGTTGCTCATCACAAGGACCATATCGCCCAACATGGTCACCATGTCGACCAATCACAACTTCTATCTTAATCTATCGCCCATCACCAGAATAAAGGTGTTGCTCGACACAAGGACCATATCACCCATCAAGGGTCATATCGGCCAACACTCACGCTAGCTCAACCTATCGCCCAACATAAGGGCAAGGACATCGCCCAACACCAAGAACACCCTTCATGTCATCCATCACAAGGCACTCATGTCACCCAACACCAAGACAAGAGAGGATGTCGCCCAACAGGGGTCATCATATCGGCCAACACTCATACTAGCTCAACCTATCGCCCATCACAAGGGCATGGGTATCGTCCAACTCAAGGGCACCTCATCATGTCGTCCATCATAAGGGTACCATGTCGTCCATCATAAGGGTACCATGTCGCCATCATAAGGGTACCATGTCGCCATCACAAGACAAAGGTGGGTATCATCCAACACACCAAACAAGGAAGGGGGTATCGCTCAACCTAATTCATCTTCAACCTCCAACTCAAGGGAGCACAAACCCTAGATCACCAGGTATACTAGGTCACAAGGAAACCCTAAACCCTAAGGAGGATCGGCCACCAAAGGTACATAAGAAAAGGTACAAAAGCAAGGAGCTAAGCTAAGCTACTAACATAAGAACAAGATTATAACAAGAGGTAAAGGAGTTAGGGTTAGAAATTATGCAACCCGCCTTAAGCTCCAAGCTCCAAGGGAGAAGAAGCACTCCAAGGTCCAAGGGATATCGTCCACCAAGCTTCTCCAAGAGGGTATCGGCCACCACTGCTACTCCAGGAGAGTGTGTCGGCCAACACAAGCAAGGAAGGAGAGGGGTGTCATGCACTCAAGGTGGAGGAGAGACCAAAAGAGCAAAGGAAGCTGATGGCAAGGGAAAGAGCTACCTATATAGAAAGAAGGGGAGGAGAAACCAAGGTAGGTCCATGCTAAGTGTCATCCACCCAAGGGACACTTGTCCTAGGGTTCAAGCCAACACTCTAGAAAGCCATGTGACACTTGTCCAAGATATGCACCAAGTGTCCACCAACCAAGACCAAGCAACATGGGTGACACATGCATCAGCTCTGTTGGGTGACACACCAAGGCTCTTGGGCGACACACCACCATGTTGGGCGACACAAGCTACTCTAGGTCGACACAAACAAGTCTTGGCCGACACAAGGCTCAAGCAAGCCCAAACAAGGCACCTCAAGGCCCAAACAAACTCAACCAGGCCCAAAGAACTCAAGCAACAAGCCCAAGCCTTCCTCTCAACCCTAGAGGAAGCAAAGAGAGGAAAACACCTCACAAGATGGCAAACTTGCACACAAAACCCTAAACTTGGGTTATTTGCAAGTAGCCCATCAAACTCTCAACAAATCACAACCAAACCCTAATCACCACTAAAGGTAATTAGCAAGCACCAAAGCACCAAGGTTAAGCAAAACAAACAGGGTAAACCCTAAATGAAGGTCAGGGTCCTTACACCAAGAGCAACTGACCACTTCATTTCCTCATTCAGGCCACGACCACAATGTGGGACGAGGCTAAGGCTTCCCGCTCACTGTAACCCCACGATATCCAGTTTGACCGGAGGTAGGGGATGATGATCTAACCATCCAAAGTACATCCAACGACTACTAAGGAATTCGTCCAAAGTAGGATTCGGGGCTCACTTGAGTTGAATGCCTCAACCACCCGATTAGTCATGAATGGACATGATTCGACTGTGCAATCTACTCTCAAACAATGGGATGTGTGACACCAGATTACACCCAACTTAGGTCTATAAATCCTCAAATATACACATTATTTTATAACATTCAAACCTACATAACTTCTTCTAGGAATACCCAATCACCACCAAATTTTAAACATAGCTTCCTCACCACTCAAGATACCTTGTACATGAATTTGGTGTCAAAACTCAACTTTTTATCATCCAATTAAATTCGTCAAAAGACATTAAAAGAGGGATCTTAATCATGATATAAACACCACTTCCCATCCAAACCTTACCAAAGCACATGTAACACTTAAGACAACTCAACATGGAATAAGTTCATTTATGTCATTGAACATTTAGGGATTCCAAAAGTCCACTCCATCACATCCTACACACCTTAAAAGATATTTCGTCCTCAAAATTAAGCCCAAAAAACAACTTTTTCACATTATATACATCTTAAAAGAAATTTAGTCCCCAAAATTAAGCCATACTCATACTCCAAGGAAAACCAATCCAGTCTTCATCCATATGCGGGGCACCACTCTGGGTGCAAACATATCCAAAACAAAGCTCTAAATCTATATCAATGTCTTCTAGGGGATTTCAAAAGAATCTAATGTTAACTGCACCCTTCGTATAAGGGTCAAGCATATTTTCATAAGTTTAGATTTGGTCAATCCATATTCATGCTTTAGGATTTATATCTTTATCTTTACCCATGCATTAGGGTTCTCACATCATATTACCATGCTCTAAAGGAGTTAACTAAAGTTAGATCATTATATCAAGGTGTCATAATCGTTATGTCGTGCTAACTGTCAAACTATATTCATGTAACATGTTTCACTCATATGATGTTATTTCATTGCTCATAATCAATTACAACATTAACTAGTGTTTTCATCACAAGATTACCAACACTATCACATTATCCTCATTATTCATGTATATGGTTAACCATTTATGTGTTCATATCAATTAAACCATCTCTAGATTTACCTTATATAATGTCCATATATCACATCTTGATATTAGATCACATCCGTACATTTATTATATCATGGTTGTGCTAAACAAACTTATGTGAGTGGCTCCTCAAATATATATCAAAAACTTTATCTAGTCCAATTGAGGTTCTCCTGATCCATATCATGAGGGTAGTGCCATGCTCAGTCTCTCTGAGCCAACTCAACTCTATGAGTATCTCATATACATATACTTTATCTTTCCTCTCTGATCTAGGGTTATCGGATTACCTCATTGGCATTAGTGATAGCCTTACAAGCTGTAGCCACATAAGCACAACCCAAAAACATGCTATGACATCTTTCCATCAATTCTCTACCCATGAGATACTATTTCCCAACTCTCTCTCTTATATACACCACTAGATTCCTATGTGGGAAATGACCAACCCGAGTTGAGGCTTCACAGAAACTAAAACATATAGCTCCTCCAAGGTCTTGGGACTCACTTTCCCTCACCCAGATGGTAGGTTCTCATATTTCCTTATTCACATATGCACATATAGCCAACCTCTCTCTGACTCTAGGGTTTGGTCTTCCCAAGGACATCTAGGGTTCAACAAGACTATAGGAATCATACATAAAGTGACTCAACTCAATCACTCAGGAGTATTCTAGTTTAGGACATATCATAACACATATTCTTAGAATTCTCATATCTTGGAGTTTAGGTTCTCTGACCTTCTCCCTCTGGGTCTCACTCTCTCTGGAGTTAACCCTAAAACTGGTCCTAACACTAGAGGTCCTCCTTTGTAAAAGAGCTTGAGGCTCACATTGATCCACATCTTATCTTAACTTAATGTATCTTATCTCATAAAAGAATGCATACTTGCATCATCAAAACTCATCTCAAAATCCTCAAAATTGAACTTAAGTCCTTGAAGACGAACATAGATCATCATACACTATCTTATATCATCTATATAAGACTTATATCAAAACTTATTTCATCTGTACCATCTATCATATATTCCAACAAGGCTCTAGACATCTAATCTAGAACTACTCTCTCTTCTAGACTGATGTCATTCACTTTCACTTAGGTTGCATGACCACCTCCTACTCGTACATGTGTGGGGACACATTTTTGTAATACATATATATAATAAAATATTATATATCTGATAAAACAAGCGTCAAAGAAAACTATCAAGGTTCGATCTGATTGGAATCAAAAACCAAATCTATAAAATGAGTGCCCCACACATAGTAGAGAGTATAGTATCATGAAAACTAGTGAAAAGGGTGAGAACATGGTGTAGACTAGTGCAGCTACTCTAGACAACAAGCACCATATGTCTAGGGTTTCTCTTCCCTTGATGTACGTCATTTCCAAATAATGCAACGTCCCATACCACTGCACTATAAGGAAAGAATGACATATAAGGACTTGTTATATGACAAGCACCTGAGGAAGTCAGAAGGAAACAACAGTAGCACATGCACATGAGCAATAATAAAACCATACAACACATGTTCACCATTCAACATATAATTACAACATGAATTGTTACAATATTTGATATTACATATTGAACAGTAAACTTATACATATACATGAACCACCACTAAACTACATGATCTTAAGACAACATGTCCACCTGTACATCAGGTCGCCACACAACTCTCAACTATCTCTGGTTCTTCAAGATCATATGTCCATAAACCTAAACAAAAGATTACATGTGGTACGCGTCAGCACAATATTCAAGAATATTGTACTGAGTATGCTGATGTGTCTTTTATATATATCTCATCATATCTTGGCAATAAGATAAAACTAACACTTGGTAGTTATAAATAAATATAACAAAAAGCATATACTTGAGCAAAGATATTTATTAGCAAAAGAGAACACATATCTTTTAGGCATATTTTCCATTATATCATCCATGCATTTGCCACCTAAGGGAATAATGCATCATCTCATCTACCAAAAAGTTTGAGATGTAAGGCCTTATGATCTACTACCAAAGAGTTAGATAATTGTTCAATGTGATTTGCTACCAAAGAGAATGATCACTTTCGAGCACTATGCTACCAAAGAGAATTAGTGTTTTCATATAATGGAACAGATATATTATGTTTCATGTGTTCATAGCCATAAGTATGGAAAATCAAGCAACATATCATGCAAGAACAATCATTTCATCCAATATAATATGCCAAGTATTTTACTACACATATATCACAAGCATATTGTATAATAAGCCAAGTAAGAGGTAATGGCGTACCTTGATCAAGACAAACCTAATTATCAGATATCCCTCATGTCAACTATAACCTTGGTCAAACCTGATTAAGACAAGATCACATATACCATCAGGTTCTCATCCTCTTACATCTCATCTCAACCCTAATTATGTCCATTAGGGTTTAGCTTAGTTCATTAGGATGGGTGCATCATTACTTGCATTATTGTCTTAGAAATATCTTAATGATGTTGTTTTCCAAATTATGGTTCATTATCTAGAACATCAGGTTTCATATCCTTTTTGTGCACATATTAACCCTAGTTTATGTACATTAAGCATATTAGGGTTTATTTCACATTAAGAGCAAACATCATCGTATAACATGGATTATGTGTATCATCTTGATCTCATATTTAAATCTAGGTTCCAGATATTGATATGAGCTTACTATGTAATTTCCATGATTTTGTGAGAATATTTGTAATTATTACACATTAATTAGGGTTATTAGCCCTAAATAGCCATATAAAGCAAATTACATGATTTTGTGCATTGATATTACAAGGTCTGATATCAAATGGATTATAAGCATCAAAAATGATTTGCTGACATTTTATCATAATTTTATATCATCGTTTGATATTTATTATCCATGAAATAAGTATAAATCATCTTACATGATATCACTATTATTTATGCATAAAAAGTCTAATATCATGGTCCCATTTGTTCTACTTAATTTTCTGAACATTTCGGTATATTATTTGTATTTTTCTGATAATCGATCTATTGTCTCTGAATTATATACGAACTGGGAATTTTCGAGATTTTACCTTGTTCTGGCCAATCAGGTGGTGACACGTGGCCAGCAAGTGGTGTTGCTCTTCTCTTCTTTCTTCTCTGGGACCCTCCTGGTCTCGGTCTCTGGTTAGATCCATGGATCTTAGGATCCGTTAACCCGGTTCAACTCTCCTCTCTTGTTCTCGCGATCTTAGCGCTGCGTGAAATAGGCCGCCCGTGCCCTATGGTTTGCGTGACTCAAGAATAGAGTCGTCGTCATGCGGCTTGACTCTGGTGAGGAAAAGGTGATGATCCAATCCTCCTCATGAACTGGAAAGAGGCCCTCAAGATCTGGATATGCTCCCTCAGTTGCGCTAGCCTTCAAGCTTCTTGTTGATGTCTCCTCATCACAGATTCGAGGAGCTCGCTGGCGCCATCTCCTGCTGTGGCAGAGCAAAAGGGGGAAACCACCCCAGATTCTCATTGCACAAGGTGGATGGTGCATAAACAACTGAGAAGCATTCAGGAACTCACCCGACACCATCGTTCTTGATGAGGAACACTCTACACCTGTCCCTAAGCACCACCTCCATCGCCAACTGATATGAGGTTGTCAGCCATGAAGGAGAGCTTGAAGTCCACTGCAAACGCCTGCATCTTTCTCCCCTAACCTCACCCTTCCTCCTCACCTACTCGTCTTCCTCGAATCCCCTCTATATCTCCAAGAAACACCTTCCGCTACCACCTGTTCGCCGCAGCGGAGAAGTAGCGAGGGATGGTGGTTGGTTCTCTCCAATGAAGTGGTCATGCATCTCGTTTAAGGGATCTTCTCACTCCTCTAGTCAAGCTAAGAGAAATTGACCACTTCATTTCCTCATTCAGGAAATGACCACAACGTGGGGTGAGGCTAAGGCTTCCCGCTCACTGTAACCCCACAATCTCCAGTCTGACCGAAGGTAGGGGATGAGGATCTAACCATCCAAAGTACATCCAATGACTACCAAGGAACTCCTCCAAAGCAGGATCCGGGGCTCACTTGAGTTGAAGGCCTCAACCATCCGATTAGTCACCAGAGCCAAATGAACCCGCTCCCACCACACCAAAGGCTGAAAGGGATGCTTACAAGATGCATACTGAGGATTCTGTTGATGTGAACTGCTTGATGTTGTGCTCAATGAACTATGAGTTGCATAGACAACATGAGAACATGGACGTCATTGAGATGGTTCAACATCTTAAGAACGACCATGATTCGCCTATGCAATCTGCTCTCAAACAATGGGGTGCATGACACCAGGTTACACCCAACTTAGTTCTATAAATCCTCAAATATACACATTATTTTATAACATTCAAACCTAAATAACTTCTTCTAGGAATACCCAATCGCCACCAAATTTTAAACATAGCTTCCTCACCACTCAATCTACCTTGTACATGAATTTAGTATCAAAACTCAATTTTTGATCATCCAATTAAATTCCTCCAAAGACATTAAAAGAGGGATCTTAATCATGATATAAACATCACTTCCCATCCAAACCTTACCAAAGCACTTGTAACACTTAAGATAACTCTACATGGAATAAGTTCACTTATGTCATTGAACATTTAGGGATTCCAAAAGTCCACTCCATCACATCCTACACACCTTAAAAGATATTTCATCCTCCAAATTAAGCCAAAAAAACCACTTTGTCACAAGTCGCCTTGGAAACTCATTGCTATAAGTGACAACATGATATGAAAAAGATGTGGAAGAATACGATCATTGAAGGTGTAGAGTTCTTTTACTACTGTTAATATTCAATTTGTTGTTCCAACTCTTTTTCTTGATATGTCCCTACTTGTAATGTAAGACTATAGGTTCATATAATATACCATTTTTTCTCTCAACTTTATTCCTATATAACCTCCAATCAAGTCATGGGACTTATTAATTTATTTTCTCCAAGGTTTGAATCAGTTTGAAAGCTAAAAAAATTCTTGTTCTCACTTGTACAATACACAATGAGGGATAACTAACAAACTTAGATATGGGTTGTTGTCAATACTTTATTACTTTTGTGAGCATTGATGTAATAATATGAAATAAATCTTACCCCACAACCTTCTATGTGGGTTATAAAACTACTGTGTTTGGCTAGTTATTTTAGAAATATTGAATGATTTTTGGACCATTATTGATTAGAAAAAAATTCCTATATACTGAAAGTACAATTTTATTCCAACAAAACATATGTTCCCCCCAATGCAAATCCCAACTTATAGCACATAAGGTTGTATTACCCATTTAGATTTCCTTATTAAACAACAATAAACTGAGTTAAGTATAGGGTTATATACACTAACATGGTTATCAAGTGAAAGATGGATCGATCAGATTCGTATTAAAGTTATTTCTAACTTTAATTTCTTATACACTTGTTACATGAAACAAAAAAATATATTCCTTAGTTCCTTCTCCACTTGATATGAAGATAGTTTATCCTTTTTTCTATTACTCTTGAAATGTAGGAGGAGATAAACTCAAATCATGTAATTTTTAGTTATCTTTATCTGGTTGTAGAAAGGTGAGACCAAGATTTGGTATTGGCCAATCATTCTATGGTTGGTCATCCTCTTCACTATATATTGACAAGTACAATTATATGAATAAGCTGGGCATCTAATATAGCTATACTTATAATAAATCAATTACTATACTAATCATAATAAGGAAACATGACGATATATACCAATTCATGCCTCCATGTCTTATAGTCATGGTTTTAATTAAAAATCTAATTATGTGTTTTTTTTCTAATTTTATAGCTACGTAATGCTTTCCAATCCATTTTCATCTTTTATATTTGAAAATTTATTCAGAAAAGATGAATTTTGGTGAAGATTTGTTTTTATGATATTTATTCACAAAGAAGTATAGGTTGTATGATATACTGATCAACAACTAGGGTGCTAACATATGTAAAGTTTGACCAGTTGGTTGTGTTTGTGTTTCAAATTTAGTTATCTACAAATTTTCTCTCTGTAAATTGGAATAGTGTATGGAGCCATATGTGTAATTACTATAATGAGCCAAAGAAGTGGTCGACACATAATTTTGAGGGAGTATATAGGTATACATCTCAATTTGTGTTAGTATGCTACATGTTGCGATATATTTAATATACAAATTTGTAGAAGTTATTGTCTACAAAATGTGAATTTTAGTACATCAATACATCACTCAATTTTCTCTAGACTTCTTAAAATAGAAAGTGAGTTGGTATCTAGTTTCCTCTAGGTGCTCAATATTATCTTGATTATGCATTAATAAATACATAACAACTATCATCTTACTAAATAATTGATTGTGACTCTAGTTAAGAATATATATATATATATATATATATATATATATATATATATATATATATATATATATATATATATAAGTACATGCTTATACAGTTTAAGGCAATTTCAATATCTTTTTGTTCAATGAAAAGACATGATTCTCCTCAACATCCTTATTGTTAACAGGGAATCTAGTTGGATAGCAAGAGAATCATATTCAATACTAACTTTTACACGACATCCCAAGAAGTGCACTTCAAAACACAATGATAGCTACAAGTACACCTACAAACTTAAAGGTCAAACGTAACTTTTTGCCACTGAAAATAGAGAAAGTCTTCCTAAATTGTATGTTATTTATTTATTTATTTAATCTACAAAAACACTAGGAGCTAATTTAGCTAGATGTCACAAAAAAATGAGTATGTATAGGTTGCATCAAGTCTGGTCTCGTTCGTTATCAAAAGTAAGTTTTACAAGTCAAGTTTTTTGTCTAATCATCTAACATCTGATTGAGAAACATACATCTGAAACCTTTATTGGTATGTCATCATTTAAATATTTAATAGAGGTGTAAGATACCATGACCCAAAAATATTGGAAATTTGGAGAATTAGGGAACAAGTATTTTTTCCATGAAACTCTACAATTTCTTGCAACTTCAAACTACCTAGAAACATGCATATCGATGAACCAATAAGACTTCACAATATCCTTGTGTAACTACATTTACTTGGTGGTTTTCCATATCATTGATTCACATGACAATAGTTGATCTAATGCTCAAGCATGTGTTCCTTAATTATTCAAATGAACATGTATTAGTAGGGTCATGGTTTATTGGTCTTGATGTGGAGCATATTGATGACCAACAACTAAGTTATGGTACTCCTCATGGTATGTTCTTTAGAGAAGTTTGTTTTGGTGTTCATAATATATGTGTTTCACCCAAAATTTACTTTAACCTAGACATTGATTAGTCTTGGTGTATCAATTATGAAATAATTACTGACATTTAAGAAGTATGACAAATCAATATAGAGTGGATTTTAGTATTTAACCGATTTTAGTTTTCCTATTCTTATGCAACTCATGCCTATGTAAACTTGATCAAATGCCTCGTATGAGAGTGCCCACATTCTTGCTAGTAATTTAATTGGATAAATTTTAGACATTGTCAGCAACATCACTTCGGTGTGTTTCCTTCATCAAATTGGTACTACCATGTATATGCCAGCTCGACTAGAATTACAACTATTTGAATATCAAGTTATGGATATGGAGATTACACTTCATGATCATTGTGAGATTATGAATTTATGTTCACATTTTGGAAACAAGATGCAAGACAATATATAGCTATTTACATGTAGCTCAAACATGTTGGGATGATGTAACAATTTTCTAACATAACTCGTAGTTTTATAACTATTTCTTTAAAGAAGTCATAGCTTCACTGCCCAAGTTATCATCATGAATCACTCAGCTAGAGAGATAATTTCAAAATAAAGTGTGGAAAAAAGCCTTATGCTTTTTGTATATGTGACCGTGAGAAAGGACACCGACACTTGGTTGCCTAAAACTAAGAACGTGCCTAAAATGTTTCAAACTTGGTCACTTTGCAAGTTGATTTTAAGAACATGAAAAACAATACAACATTTTCAAAGATCAACTCTTCCATAAAAAATTGAAAATTGGATGGAAAAGAAACACTATTTGAAGAACAAATACCAAAATGGTCATATACTAGCCATACCTGCAATAAAAGAACCTTGTATGCAAATCCAATGTAGTTTTTAACAATTTTTCTTGTAAAAGTGGGACCTGATACAAGTTCAAACCGCTCCCCCCCCAACTTAACACAATGAATGATATGAGAAATTGAATAGGTGGAGCTGGACGCGCTCCATCTTTCTTCACTCTATAGCCCAAACAATGTTCAGATTCATGCATGAATGAAGACAAAACATATGGAAGACAAGCATTCAACTACACATACAAATATTGAAATAGCTTGCACCATGAGAGGGCAATTATTAATGTTATAGATCACTCACTATTCCCAGAGATACAAAAAATGTTGATGAGACATATATCATCATCACAAAATTCAAAATCATTTTCTATCCCTTTCCATTTTGGCATCGAGTTTGCCAAGAGTGGTACAAAGAACTCTATTGGAAGTATGACAACTTCTCCTTTAGCACATCAATATTCAAACTATAAAGAGCATTTTTGCTTGACTGAGCACACTAACACCATGATCTCCTCAGATAAAATCTCTTTACATAGCTTGGCCAAATATTCAACATAGCTATCTCGATCTACTCGATGCATTTAATTAAAGTTTGGGGAACTGGAAGACTTCTTCTCACATTCACTAACTCTACAACCAACACATATGTTAATAATCTTAGGGTAACTATAATTTCATTCATCTTATCTTGGAAATCTCTATCACTCATCCCAAGATCCATTCTGCGAACCAACTTCTATATGTCCTACCTAATAACTTGATGACAGAGCATTTGGTCGGCTCTCTATAGCGATAGTTGGAGAACCAAGTTTTATGATACTTTAGATGTCTAAATGGGGGTCTGAAAGAGGTGTCATTATGACGGGGAATGGAGGTACATATTGGATGGCCTTATCTGGGCTTCCTCGCAGCTTTAGGATTTTGACATATTTAAAGGCATAACTAATGCTCTTGGATCCAAGCTCCATAATGTACACCTAAATACCTTGCAATAAACCAAATTCATTTAAGACTTTCGCCAAATCTTGGTTGCTCAACGTATAAAAAAAACTTAATCCATATTGGACAATTCATATAAAGTTTTAGGATTTTAGCTAAAGAACCACCAAACCCCTACCCCCTTTTAAGAATGTCTATGGTCATCATACTATCTGGATAGCTCCCAAAAACAACACCAATGCTTAGAAAACATATTTATACATCACTTCAACTTCCACACCGAGGACATAAAATGATAGAAATCAACACAAAGGACATGTATGGAAGCACAAAAATCATCAAAAACCCATAAAAATGAAGTCTATCAATTTTGATAACCAAAGTAATTTGAGAGGAACCACAAGATTCAATAAGCAGACTAATGATCATAGATATGGGAACAAAGCTAACCTGGTGAGCATTTGAGCTAGCACTAAGGTCAATATTAACATCCCTGAGAAAAAATGATAAACATGAATATAGATATGTTAGCTTTAGGAATATGTGTAGCCATTGATGCAATTACCAACAAACTGACCGAAGAAGGAAGTACAAAAAAAATTCTGAAATAAATGAGGAAAGTGGACAAGAAAAAATTCAAAACTTCACCCCAACAGTGAAAGGATTCAATGACACATGCATGTCTCTTGATGTTTATTCTTTCATGGATGATTCATATAGAAGTAAAATAGTTTTTGACCCTTTAAAAAGTTCATATCTTGTCCAAATGACTCCACCTTATATATGTCATGGATAAAATAAGAATTAGATTCCAAATTTAGACATTGCTAATGTAGCACCATGCGATATATAGTAAGATATGGGACAGGCCATTAAATACCATAGAAGTTAAAAATACAACACAATTATATGATAAACATCTTATAGTTACTAAAATATTATAAATACTCTCCTAAATTTATAATTTAACAATCTTATCTTTGATGAAATTTACATCCTATAATATATGTGGGGAACATCCTCTAATATACAGATATATGTTAGGAAGCATACATGAGCTAACTATTTTCATATCATTGTCATTCAAGATACGACATACTTTATCAACAATCATCAACTCGAGTCCATGGCAGGAAATATTATAACACATTGAAATTAAAAAAACCGCTTGTTCAATATAGTGGCAATATCATAATAATTAAAAGCAAAAACATAATTCAATGTAAATACTCTATCATTAAAGACTGCATCATTTTAATATCCTTCCATAACTTTGTTGACAATATTTAAATGGGTTTTTATTGGTTTATATGGACAGTTAAGATCAAATAAATCTTCTTCAATGTGCTCAAGTTGTTAGAGATAATAGTTAAAAATCTCCCTTGTTTGCTTGGCAGTGATTTTGATTGCAGTTCATTTGTCTATCAACGTTCATATAATGATGATCCCTCCTTGTATCGTCAATAAAAAATGAATAAATTCAATTCCTTATTATCTATGCATATCTAGAGAATATAGCGTGAGCAACATGGGCTACACTAGGAGTAAAGGTCAATATTAGGCGGTAATTGATCGATTTCTTGGCTATACTTTATGGGACATGAAATATCTCCTTTGAAGTATTTTTTTCTAGCATGAGAGTCATTTCAAACCATATGTCGATTAAACTAAATAAACTACTTCCTTTTGGCTCCACATATGTTTAGAAAGAGATATTTTGGAGTAGATACAATCACTTAAACATTGCCATTAAACAAGGTTGGATAAATGACAATAATGTAAACTCAATGTTATATATCCATAACTAAAAAGACAAATAAATGATGAAAATATGAAAGAAAAATGTTGTAGGCAACATAAACTACAGAATTAAAGAAGATAAGAAAAAATATAAGTACTCAAAAACCAGGCCACAACTGACACCTGTGAGATATATAATAAAAAAATTCAGCAAATATTACTCGACGAAAAAAAAAATTATGGAAGTAAAGATCAAAACAATTTCGGATCAAAGAAGGTGACAACAATACAAAATTCTTCCATAAAATTTACAACAAGTATAAACATTCTTCGCCTATTCACTCTCCTTAGTGTAGAAATAGAATGACCAATAATCCTATTGAGATCACTGAAGTTATCATTTCACATTTTGATAGTGTAACACCCTCCCTAAGTACATACATGCACATATAGTGAAAACAACACAAAGTTACCCATAACTCATGTATTTAAGGGGACATTACGTAAAATTGGCATTCATAACAACAATATAATCAATCACACAAACTTGAAAGGTAAATATTGTCATCATTGTTCTTAAAAATAAAACTTAAAGTCTGCCACATGGAAAACTAACTTAACATCTTGAAACATAGTCTTTACTCTAGGTGCTAAACTTTGAAACATATAGTTGAATCTATAGATCTGGGGATCATCTTATGGTTGGCGCCCACCAGATCTTATCCTGCTCTATCTTTGTACTGCAAGACTCTGGGGGCTACTTCTGCTCTTTCTCCTCACCTGCAAACATCTCGTTATCAGCCATGCATTGGAAAAATAATTGTTAGAGAAAGTGGCATGAGTATTCTAATAAACAAAAGTGGAGTAGAAGATACTATAAAATATTCTTAAGCATGATACAGATGGAACTAAAATTAAAATAGATATTGAGTCTTAAACATGAACAAATACTCTTTATTTACTCTTAACTCTTTCTTTAAACATATCTTTCTCTGAGACCTATACTCTAATACATAGGTCTCATGACCTGCACTAAGGTGTCTGGGTCATGTAACATGCACTTTGGGCCTAGGTTATGTTTATCAATTGGCCTGCACTAAGGGCATGAACCTCATGAATTGCACAAAGGGCCTCAGTCATGTCTTTCTTATCTTAATCTCTTTCCTCATACTTATAAATGAGATTATGTACATGCACTGAATTAAGGTATCTTTTATTTATGACTTTTATCCTATTGTGGCCGCCATTATATGATAAGTCCTCCTTTGTGACAACGAAGTGTCCTCTATGGTGAAATGCACCCTTTGCTGGCACAACATGCCCTCTGTTGACACCTAAGTGTCCTCTATGGAACAACACATCATGTTTTAGCACAACGGTGCCATCTGTGACACTCGTAGTGTCTGGCGTAGTGTGCCCTTTGAATCATCCCAAGAATCTATGGTGAGGACTTATCCTATAATGTATATAGTTAATGTGTAGATGTCATTTTCTATCTATTATTAATTTCTTATCTTTGATTTCTCAATCTCTTATCTCTGAATATGTTCTTAACTTATTATCTTGACTCTATATCTTGACCACAAAGGATCTTTTTCTAAGATTCTTTCTCCACCAATTTCCTTACCAAATTATGCACAACCCCGTGTCTTGCCCGTGGTCCTATCATTAAAGATTTGAGAAATGTCCAAATCTTGGTGCGTAAGGTTCTCATGGACACCTTGCATAAACCCTAATACCCAATCTTATAAATAGAGAACCCTCTCCCTAGTTCCGCACTATCCAGAGCAATCCTTCCCTAGTCTCAATTTCTCCTAGCACTGTCATTTTGCCTGCCACCAATTTGGGTTTCTTATATATGTTTGTGGCTACATGCCTTGGTGCTCGACCTCATTGCAACTCAATCGCTCTCGTGGTAAGCATCCTATGCCCATGTTCTTCACGTTCATCAAGTTGTTTTCACGAGCAATCGACAAGTGAGTTTCCCCCCAATTTACTAGCGAAGTGCAACTTCTACCTCACAGAAATGGTGTGCAAGAGCAAGGAAGGGGATAACCCTTAGTGGTTTCCTGATACTGCCCTCACTTCTCCTTTTATTTTTGCTTCTTTTCCAGGGCAGTTTGGTAAATTCACCTCTCTTTTTTAGTAATAAATGTGATTTTGATCGAATCATCTTTTTACAATTATACATCATCGCGATATATAAATTTTATTTCTAATTTAAGGTCATTTTGGTATTTTGAAATGTAATCTCTCTAATCAATCAATAAGTAATATAAATCTTGTAAAAATCATATATTGTTATTGGAATCTCCAAAAATTATTTTAAAATATGTTTTAGAATCCTTATAATTTTCTCTATCTTTTGATCTTGTTTTCTTTGCCTGATTTCAAAGTTTTAAAAGCATGATTTTTAGGGTTTAGTAATCCATATTCACTTAATAATAGTTGAAGAAAGATTTTAATGGGTAAAAATTGGACCTTGGATCAAATCCATGATCAGTACCCTTTTTCCCACTTTCAAGACTAAATGGTGAGTTAATCTGGGTTTTTTTTTAAGGTTTGGTTTTTCTAAGGTTTTCGCCATACATATATGTATTAGAAGATAAACCCTAATTGATGAGCCTAATCCTATACGTAGGTTGAGTTGATTTTAGACTTGTAAGTATAAGACTCAATCTCTGACTTATTACTCAAGTCAATGCATGATTGCATCCCATATTGCTTCTATATTGAGTAGTTTTTTATTCCTCTCTCATAACATATGTTTGCATGAGAAATAAACCTATTTTTCTCACTCTTGACATATTAGCCTACACAATCTCTCTCTTTTGAGAATTTATCCCATGTGAAATATTCTACTTGATTATGATCTTATGATCATCCTACTTCATTATACTTTCTTTTGAGTCTATATTGTACTTTTATTCTTGATGAAACCCTAGTTTTTCCCACTTATGTGGTTGGTGTTCATTTTTTCCATTTTTGGTGATGGCAACTCTATTTTCTCTATAAAAGATTGGAGTTCATACTTGCCTATACATTATGAATGTTATGTGATTCAGTAGCCCTAGAGTAGTGTAATTACTTTGCTTTGTGGGTTGTGTGTCCTGTTATATTTTTGGGATGGAGGTCATGTACCCCATACCCGGGTTTTGTGCCACTTTTGTATATACTGGGGAGATGGTTGTGTGCCATACTCTATCAGGTTTCAAGGTTGTGAGCCTTGGCTGCCATTGTTATTTATATTGTTCTAGTGCTATTCTGATCTCACATGCATGCATGTTGATATTATTATGATGGTTTTTGTGCCCAAGATTTATATGTGCTTGTGTGGCACAACATTTGTATTGGTTAATGGCAAGTATTACTCTTGTTTATTGTCTTTTGAAATTCATATTCTTTTATGCCCAGTTGGGTCATCCTTTCCTTTTCCTTTGGGAAGCCTTATTTATTTGACGTCTTTTATTTCATAAGTTGCTCAATACTCGATTTATCATGCACATACCAGCGTTTGGCTAACGTATCTACTTTACACCTCTTATTGGGGTACACTTCCAACCCTAGGTGTAGGTCAAGGAGAAGATAACTAAGTTGGACAAGGACCTCATCAAGTTTAGTAGATCCTTTTGGGGAGACTTTCTTGAGGTGGTTAGATGACCCTCAGCTGATCCTTTAGTATAGTTAGTTTTCATATGTATCACCCTACATGGTGAATTATCGTGGTAATATCAAGCTTTGTAATAGTTAGATGTTTTGTATTCCACTGCTACATTTGGTATCATGATACATACATTTTGAATAAATTGGTTATCATCCCTTTGTGAAAAAATTATAGTGGTGTTTGATATGTGGGATGTTTCCTTTTTATTTGATTTAGTAGGGAGTGAATACCCTCTGCGGTCAAAGTGCTACATTTGGTATCATGATACATACATTTTGAATAAATTGGTTATCATCCCTTTTGTGAAAAATTTATAGTGGTGTTTGATATGTGGGATGTTTCCTTTTTATTTGATTTAGTAGGGAGTGAATACCCTCTGCGGTCAAAGTGCTTACCACCAGACTCAAAAAGTACATGAACAACATTATTACTAATTATCAAATTGCCTTATTTAAGGCATGTGATTCATGATTCATATATTCTTACCAATGAAATGATTCATTCTACCTAATCATCAAATGAGCCCCTTCTTAACCAAATTGGATTTTAAAAAGCCTTTAATGATGTGGCATGGACTTTTTTCATGCAATGCATGAAAGGATACAATTTTATTATAAGTGGAATGAATGATCTATAGATGCATCAACATGACGAAATCCTTAGTGATTATAAATGACTCTTCATATTACTTCAAGAGCACAAATGGCCTTCAACAAGGTGACCCTCTCTCAATGCATCTTTTTATCATAATTTCATCATTTAATCTTTAATGTTTATATAGAGTTCGAAAAACAATTTGATTACCAAAAATATCAATATACATGATAGTAAAATTATTCAATATGATCATGAAAATATGATATTTATAGAGGCTAATCATGAGCATATCATCATAACTTTGAGAATATTGGGTATATTATAACACATATTTGAACTCAATTTTTTAGGAAAAAAATATACCCTTGATGGAATATGTATGACGAACTATGAAATAACTAAATATAGCACTTTGATTTGTTGCAAATTGGAACTATTTCTCCTGGTATTACTGAGACTCCCATTATTACCATAAAAACTTCTTCAATGGTTTGGCAAACTTGTCTTGGATAAGAAATATCATCATTTGATCTTTTATTGTTCGATACTTTTGTGAAAATGTAGCAGGTCCCAAGCTTAGGAAAAGCAGGAGGGTTGGTGGTAGGTTTACATCCATCCATAAGAACTTTATCACTCTTTATATGACATGGATCCTTATAGAAATTTCATTGGAGCATTCCTACCTAGCTATGTACTGCATTGGCGGCCGAGTGTAATGATAAATATGTGAGGGGTTTCGACACAATGACGCCCAGTTGTGTTGAAGGATATGCAAGGGTTTCCACATCTTGGATGAGTTTAGGTAAAGAATCTAGTCCCGCTGGATCATTGCCCAAATGTAGTAAAAAATGTGCAAGGACAACATTTTCCGATAGAGGCAGGTAAAGAAGCAAGTTCAACAAAAAAATATTAGAGTTCAGTCTTGAAATATTGCCTCTTTGATAGGAAAGTCTTTGGAGATAGTGGATACCATGATTAAAGAAAAGTCAATATAACTTTCTTGTAGGAAACTAAGTGGATAAGGGAATGATGCAGAGAGATTCGAGACACATGGTACAAAATCTGGTATACATATTGAACATAGAAATGGCGTAGGTATTATTGTTGATAAGATGTTGAAGGATGATGTTGTCAAGATCATAAGGATGGGATAAGGAATCATAACTATCAAGCTTGTTCTTGGGAAAAACATTTTTAACATTATTAGCGCTTATGCCCCCAAGTTAGCCTTAGTGAGGAGGTTAAGAAAGATTTTTGAGATGACATGGATGAATTGATGAAGATATGTTGATAGAGGAGAAGATTATTATTGGGAGACTGAAATGGTCATATGGGGAGTAGCAATGTTGGACATGAGAGAGATCATGGTGGTTTCGGATATGGCGGTTGAAATGGATAAGGAGAGAGGATATTGTATTTTTGTAGTTGCATGATATGATTTTGTCAAACACCCATTTCAAGAAAAGAGAATCTCATAAGATTACTTTCACGAGTGGGCATAATTGTAGCTAAATTTATTACTTCATTACAAGACAGGTGGATCGTAAAGTATGCAAGGATTGTAAAGTGATTCATGGCAAAGAACTCACCACCCAACATAGGTTGGTGATTTTGGATATTAACATGAAGATCAATAAAGGCAAGCACAATAGAAACCAAGATAGCATGATCAAGTGGTGGAATCTTAAAGGAGAAAAGAAAATAACTTTTCATGATAACATCGGCAAGGAGGGAACTTGGAACTTGGAGCCTGATGTTAACACTATGTGGCATTATATGAGCTTCTGCATAACAAAATTGCCAAAGAGGTTTTGGGGGAGTCCAAAGGTTGTGGGCTTCCATAGAAAGAGACTTAGTGGTGGAATGATGAAGTAAAAAAAGGATATTAAACTCAAAGGGATATCTATTGGGGTTTCCCAAATCTTGAGATGATGCAACTTTTCAGAGATACACACTAGCAAAGAAAGAAGCTAAATAGGTTGCTAAAGAGGCAAGGTTTAGATACTTTGCTGATATTTATAACAAGTTGGATACGAGAAGGGGAAAAGATTTATATTAAATGGCTCGTATAAGAGAAAGGATAGGAAGAGACTTGAGTCGAGTAAAATGCATCAAGAATGAAGATGGTAGAGTGTTGGTGAAGGATGTCGATATCAAGAACCAATGAAGAAACTACTTCCATAAATTTCAATGGAGATATTATAAATAATGTAAGAGAGTCGTGTGACATAAATACAAGAGATACCATTTACAGACGATGAATTTCACTATTTGAGGTCAAGAATTCTTTGAAAAATATGTAAATGAGAAAGGCATGCAGACCAAATAGTATCCCCATTGATGCATGAAAGAGTATGGGGGATGAAGGAGCTATGTGGTTAACATATTTCTTTAATAAGATTACAAAGACCAAGAAGATGTCAAATCAATGGAGAAATAGTACTATAGTCCCCATCTACAAGAACAAAGGAAATGTTTAGAGCTACACAAATTATAGAGGTATCGAGTTGATGAGTCATGATATGAAGCTTTAGAGGAGATTATTGAGCACAAGCTAAGATCTCTAACATGTATAACAAACAACCAATTTGGTTCATGCCTAGAAAATCAACAAAAATAGATGGTAGTTTTATGATAAGGAGGTTTACAAAGAAGTATAGAGAAAGAAAAAGAGATATTTGTATGGTTTTTATTGATTTGGAAAAGGTTTATGACCGAGTACCTGGGGAAGTGTTGTGGATGGTTTTGTAAAAAGGGTGTGCCAATCCAACACATTGACTTGATTAAAGACATGTATGATAGATTAATTGCAAGTGTGATGACTCATGTAGGAGAGACACCAACATTTCCTATTAGATTTGGGGTACACCAAGGATCCACACGTAGCCCATATCTGTTTGTTCTGGTTATGGATGAGTTGACAAAGAATATTTAGGATGATATCCCTTGGTCTATGTTATTTGCTGATGAAATTGTGTTGTTTGCCGAAACTAAAGATGGATTGAATGATAAAGTTGAACTTTGAAGAAAGACATTGGAATCAAATGGATTGATGATTAGTAGGAGCAAAACTGAGTGTATGCATTGCAATTTCAGCCAATCTCATAGTGTGAATGGTGGAGCCAAATTGGATGGAGTAGATATACCAAAATGTGATGAATTTAGTTACTTGGGTTCTATTCTTCAAATAGATGAGGATGTCCAAGATGACATTTGTCCCAAGATCACTGTAGGATCGCTGAAATGGAGGAGTGCAACTAGAGTATTATGTGATCGAAAGATCCCTCTCAGACTAAAAAGCAAGTTTTATAGAATAGATATATGACCAACCATGCTCTATGGAAGTGCATGTTGGATGGTGAAGAAAAAAGGTCTCAATAAGACAGATGTGACTGAAATGTGTATGTTGAGATGGATGTGTGGGAAGAAAAGAAATGATCACTTGAGAAATGACTATATCAGGAATAAAGTGGGGGGGAAGCATTGGGGACAAGTCGCACGAGGACCGACTCATATGATATGGACATGTGCAATACAAACTGACTAATGCTCCTATACGAAGCAATGATATTGAGTCATGCACAATTAACAGAAGAAGAGGAAGGCCTAAATTATCATTGGAATAGCTTGTAGAGAGAGATTTTGAATCTTTACATCTTGATCAATATATGACCCATGATAGAGTTGAATGGAAAAGAAGGATCCATGTAGCCGACCCAACATGGTTGGGATTGAGGCTTAGATGATGATGAAATCTGGTAGACTTACCCTTATCGATGTGTCTCTTTTAGGAATGCCTTCCTATTTCCTTAGATGTATACCACTTCCTAAAACAATAGAGAACAAAATCAACATGTGTTGAAGATGTTTTCTATGGGATTATACAAAGAATTTAAATAAAATGCATCTTGCTAACTCTATTAAAACTTTAAAAAATAGGTGGATGGAGAGTGTTAGACCCAAACCTTTACTCCAAATGCACATTTAACAATATTATAGTAAATCTTATTAAAAATAAAGACAAAACAAAACATGGTTATGCCATTAGTAATATTATAAGATGAAATTCCCTTGGGATTTAAAAAGGAAAATATTTTTTTCTCCTTTTTTGAAGTATGTCTATGAACATCAATAGTTTATACGGGACATTATTCATATCTCCCCTCAATCATGTAAAAGCATGTCTAATTGGACAAACTCTATCATCAAAATTATCTATAATATTTATCTCAAATTCAAATTTTGGATCTCATCTTTTCACATGTGATGCTTCATCATCCCACATAGGAGCCTCCCCGCATAATGTTCTTAGTCAATAATGAGGAGGATTTCTCTCCCACTTCAATGATTAAGTTCAATGTTGAAGATAATGAGGCTATGGCCTCACCTGAGGTTTAAAGGATGTTTAAACCACCATCATATGTTATGTCACAATATGTTATCTTAAGGAGAGAAAGATCCCACCTCTATTTTAATTTAAAAAATTCCCTTATAGACCATGTTGGGGCTTATACATTCAGCCTTGTCAGTTATGGCATAAATTTCTTAATCGGTTGTTTATTGAAGAGATCCCATCTATTCACACTTTGTGATGAACACTCTTGATGCTAGTCCAGATGATTATTTGTGCTTATTTGTCTTCTTGACTAAAAACGTATGTGTAGTTTTTAATTTCTGATAATAATAATGAATGATGATGTTTTCTATTATTACCCTAAAAATAAGAGTAGATGACAAGGCCGTCTGTTTTCTATCCTTTTCCAAATGTCTACTTATTTTTGTTTTTATACATGTCTATTAGTTGTTTGCTTTTCTGTCACATGTCTCATTCTAGAGACCAAAATACATAAAAGCAAAGGAAACATGATAGGATGATGGCTCCGCTACTTCTTATTTTTCATCCTTATCTCCCCTTGCCTCCACGGTGTATATGTTTGATTCATCACTCTGGTTGTATACTAACTAGTTAAATTTGTCTTGGTGATTCCATTTATCAAGGAGTCGACACAATGATAATTGAGTTGCTCTCTTTTATTAGGTTGTATATAAATTATTATCCTACATACGTGTGTGTTACTTGGTCCATCTGTTTGTTAGTTTGAATAATTGATGCAATTTTTCTATGTGCATACAAATTATACAGTCTAAACTACTCTCTCTTAATGGGTTGTATAAATCATTTATGAAAATACAATACTAACCATGAACCCAACACAAAAAATCAATTCCAAGTTTAGATGAGGTTAATTTTAGTTGTGACGTGCTCATGTTGGAGGGATTCAACTTGTCATTAATCGAATACATGGACATGTGTTCTGACTGTTTGGTTGTGTATTGTTATTGACTTGAGAGTTATACATTGCCCATATTTTGATAATGACTTGACCATTCCATTCCTATGTATCTAATATGTTTGTTCAAGATTGATTTTAGGCTTTAGGTACATGAAAAGGATCAAATTATACAAGCCCTAGCTTGTTCAAGTTCAAGTCAAAAGCAATGCAAGTGTGCGTTTTGGGAAATCACTCCAAATGACCTTAGATGATTTTTGTAATCACATGTATTGATGATATGACTTGTAACTAGGATGAGAAAAATTAGGGACACATAATTCCAAGGTTTAATCACTCAAATGTCAATTTAGATAATTTGTCACATGTTGTTCATCGTTCAAGTTGGAAATCGACCGATCCAGTGATGGATTTTCTGAAGATGACCCATCAATCAAATTGCACACTCACAAAACTCGACCGACCAACTCACTAAGCAAAACTATTTTTGGCTCATCGATTGAGTTTCCCATATCAAACTTGACCGATAGTTTGAAATTTGGCTTTGTCATTTAGTAGATCGATCGAGTTACCTTTATTAAAACTCGACTGAATGTATTATACAGAAAACGTAGAAAAAGTGATTATAACTGTTGGTGAGTTGTTTTGGGTGAGAATAGATCCGTTACAACTTGGAAAATGGCTATATTTTGATCTTAAGTGATCCCACACTCAAGGAAACACCCCTAGCTATAAATAGGACCCCTTGAAGTTCATTCCAAGTTTGTTGATTCATGTTATTTTAAGTCCTTGCTATAGTTGAGTGTGTTGCAACTCCTTGAGCCCCTTTCTCTCTCTAGTTTACACTTTATTTTGTGATTATGAGTGAGATAGGCCAGTTGTAAGAGAGCTACTTCCTTGTGGTTGTAAAGTTCTCATTCCATTCCATCTTCCCTACCCCTTTCCTCCATGAAGTAAAGGTGAAGCAAGCTACTCCGAGTGAAGGTGTAGTTATTGTTGTTCTTCTTTAAGGTTGAAGAAGAGGTGAAGATCTTCTCCAGATGAAGGAGAAGGCAAAGGCTGAAGATCCAAGAAGAGTGGGTAATCCCTTAAAGGCTGAAGACTTGTGCAAGAATAGGTAAAACTTTGGAATAAGGCGGAAGACTCTTGCAAAGTGGGTAAGTCCTTGGTAAGGTGGAAGACTCTTTGTGTTTGGATGGGTAAGTCCTTTGGTGGTCTTGTGTTGTAACTCTTATTGGTGAATATATAGAGAAAAGCACTTACAAAGTCCTAGAGATTGACCTCTCTAGGTAGTGGACTGACTCTCTCCTAATTTGGAGAGTGGAACTACTCTAAATGACCTTGTCAAGTGCTTGCTTTGATTTTCTCTCATCATTGCTATGCTTGTTAGTTAGGACTTCAAATTACACTTAAGCTATTAGTTTTAATTGATATAATTTGAAGGTCTAATCTATCTTGTGAGAATTTTTTAAGCTCTATTCACACCCCCCCCCTCTAGACCCCTAAATCCAACAAGTGGTATTAGAGCCAAGGATCTTCTCCAACAATCTCCCATGAGATGAGAAGATGGGTGACAACCTACTTGGTTCTCTCAACCTAGAGGGAGGCTTCTCCATGCGTCCCCTGAGCTTTGATGGCACCAACTTCCTCTATTGGAAGAGGCGCATGCAATTCTACACTCAAGTCAAGAACTTTGACATGTGGAAGGTGATGGTCACACCATACAAGGAGCCAACCGGAGCTGTTGCAACATGGAGTGAAGCTACACTCAAAGAAGCCCAACTCAATGCCAAAGGCATAAACATCCTCTATGCAGCCCTTACCCCAATGGATTTAAACCAAATCTCATCTTGGGACACCGCCTATGAGATTAGGGACAAATTGTGCATCACTTATGAGGGTACAAATCAATTCAAGGAGGCTAAGATCTACATGTTGAACAGCCTTCTAGAGAACTTCAAGATGGG
Source organism: Alisma plantago-aquatica (assembly GCA_963693085.1). NCBI lineage: Eukaryota > Viridiplantae > Streptophyta > Magnoliopsida > Alismatales > Alismataceae > Alisma > Alisma plantago-aquatica. The sequence continues at coordinate 1,231,706,153 of OY856411.1, forward strand.
CAAGAAAGAAGTGATTGATGAGATGTACTCAAGACTCAATGTCATCATCAACGGGTTGGGTGCATTGGGCAACACCTTGGATAGAGGTGTAATCAACTCCAATATCTTTAGGACTCTACCAAAGAGATGGGAGTCAAAGGCCACCTCCATTGAAGAAGTGAGGAGCCTTGATGACAACCCAACCGGAGAGCTCATTGGAAATCTCCAAGCCCATGAGCCAAGGCTTGACAAGCAAGAAGAAGAAGCCAAGCAATAAGAGAAGGAAGCCAAGAAGATCAGAGATACTACTTTAAAAGTAAAAATGGAGGTTGTAATCCTTCAACAACAACTTGCTTTCTGGACTTCTCCTTCCTCCTGTAGTGAAGATGATGGCCCAAGTGAGCATGAATCCAACTACATCAAGGGCAAACACTTCTAAGGAAAGCAAGCCTCCTCCTCTACTCCTAGATGCTATAAGTGTGGACAAAAGGGGCACTACAAGAGTGAATGTCCCAAGTCAAGAAAGTCACACCACAAGGGGAGATCAAAGAAGGAAGAGGAGTACAAGAAGGAGAGAAAGTACAAGAGGAAGTATAAGAAGGAGAAAAGACACAAGAATGTAGCTCATGCAACTTGGGAAGCCTCATCCTCAAGTAGCTCAAGCTCCGAAGAAGATGGAGAGTGCCACCTTGCACTCATGGCCTCTACTAGTGAAGAAATTGGTGAGGTAAGCCTACATGAGTTATCTAAGGAAGCTATTACTGACATGCTTGTTTCTACCCGCTCATCTTTTGCGAAATGTAAATCTAAAAGAAAATGGTTAGGAAAAATTATTGATGATTTGTATGCTAAACTTGAAATTCTTGAGCTTAATGAGAAAACTCATCTTGAGAGCATTGATAACTTGCAAGGACAATATCTTGATCTTGAGCTTCATTACAACGGAGTTGAAGTAGAGAATGCTATCTATCTTAAGAACATTGAAACTCTTAAGGAAGATAACCAAAAATGTCTAAAGGAGCTTGAAACTCTTGATATTGAAAAATGTTGAATTTAAGCTTCTTGATGATGCTCGTAGGGATGGAGATATGTTTATATTAAGGAAATTCAAGTGCTTAAATCTGAAAATGCTAGGTTGCTTGGTCAAGTTAATGATTTATCTTCTAGACCTATCTTGCCTAGTAATGATATTGCTTCTATTTCTCTTGAGAAAGATTCTTATTTGACTAAAGCCCTCTGTCTTGAGGATGACCTTGTTCATGCTAAAGATGATATTGCTAGTTTGTCTTCTACAATCATATCTCTTAATGATGATAATCATAGACTAAGAGCCTCTCTACAGAAATTCCACAAAGGGAAAAACTCCCTAAATGAAATCCTTGACCATTCTACCAAACAAAGTGGTACTAGTGATTTGGGATTTGTAGGGGGAGCGCCAAAGGGTAGGAACAAATCCAAATGTAAGAAAAAGAGCAATGAGACCTCTTTCTTTCTAGGAGAGTCTTACGGCACTAAGATTCATATGGTTTGTTCTTATTGCAGGTGTTATGATCATTACTCTACTTATTGTCCATACAAGCCTAAGGGGACCAACCCAAAGATGAAATGGGTCCCCAAGCTAACTTCAGATCCCAAAGTTTTAGTTGGGAATCGACATTCTTCTTTCTTGCAGGAAAAAGGAAGATGCATTGTTGATAGTGGTTGTACTAAGCATATGACATGTGATATAAGCCATTTCAACAACTTCACCAAAAAGAAAGGAGGTTCGGTCACCTTTGGGGACAATAAAAAGGTGAAGTAATTCATATTTTAAAAGAGCTCAACATCACCCAAAAGGGTAAAGAGGTGGTCACTCAAGAAGAAGAAAAAGATAAAGAGAAGAAGGATCCAACTCCCCGATTTGTAAAGAATCATCCAAAAGAGATAATTTTAGGTGATACAATTGAAAGAGTGAAGATGCGGGCAACATTCAACAAAGAACAAACCAACAACGCCTTCATCTCTCAACTCGAGCCAAAGAATGTCAAGGAAGCTCTTGGGGATGATGAGTGGATCCTAGCTATGCAAGAAGAGTTGGAGCAATTTGAAAAGAAAAAAGTATGAACCCTAGTGCCTAACCAAGTGATAGAAAGATCATTGGCACCAAGTGGGTCTACCGCAACAAGCTTGATGAAAGCGGCAAAGTGGTAAGGAACAAAGAAAGATCAGTGGCTTAAGGCTACAATCAATAGGAAGGTATAAATTTTGATGAAACATACGCACCTGTAGCTAGACTTGAGTCCATTTGTATGTTACTTGCCTTTAATAGTCATAACAACTTTCTTCTATATATTAAATGGATGTTAAAAGTGTGTTTTTGAATGGTATAATTGAGGAGGAAGTGTATGTTGCACAAACCCCAAACTTTGAACATGATAGTTTACCTAACCATGTTTATTTGTTGCAAAAAGCTCTCTATGGACTCAAACAAGCACCTAGAGCTTGGTATGATAAATTAAAGAACTTTTTGTTAGATCATGGGTATATCATGAGCAAAATGGATTCTAGCTTATTTAAAAAGCACACTTCTGACAATTTTCTTATCATTCAAATATATGTTGATGATATCATTTTTGGTGGAACTAACCTTGATCTTTGCAAAGAATTCAGTGATCTTATGTAAAGTGAATTTGAGATGAGTATTATGGGTGAGCTCACATTCTTCCTCAGCTTTCAAATGAAGCAAACAAAAGATGGGAACTTCATCAACCAAGGCAAGTACATGAGTGAGTTACTTAAGTGCTTTGGGATGGAGAGCACCAAGCCGATGGACACACCCATGTCAAACACCGCCAAACTTGACAAAGATGAAGAAGGTGAGAAGGTAGATGAGAAGCTCTATAGAGGTATGATCGGAAGTTTACTTTACTTAACTATCTCTAGACCTGATATAATGTTTAGTGTTGGCTTATGTGCTCACTTTCAACCAAACCCTAAGAAATCACATCTTATAGCTGTTAAGAGGATTTTAAGGTACTTAGCCAAAACTCAAAATTTTGGACTATGGTATCCCAAGTCAGGGGACTTTACTCTTACTGCTTATAGTGATGCAGATTATGCAGGGTGCTTGATTGATAGAAAGTGCACAAGTGGCACTTGCTTTCTCTAGGACCATGCTTGGTGTCTTGGTTCCCCAAGAAATAGAGCACAGTAGCATTATCAACCACCGAGGCTGAGTATATTGCAGTCGAGAGTTGTTGTGCCCATGTCTTGTGGATGAAGCAAATGCTCCAAGACTTTAACATTCATTTTCATGCTTCTCCTATCTATTGTGATAATACTAGTGCAATTAACTTGTCATACAATCCTATCTTGCATAGTAGAGCTAAACATATAGAGGTTCACCGTCATTTTCTCTATGATCACATTGCCAAGAAGGATATTTATATCACGCATGTGGACACAGAAAATCAGTTGGTGAACATTTTCACTAAACCTCTAGCTAGAGATCAATTTAACTTTATTAGATCTAAACTACTCATAAATGCTTTGAATGAATATGATATGCCTTCTAGCTAGTTGTCATCTATCCTATATGTTTTTCCTATGTTTTGATCACCATTGCTTGCTAATAGGCTAAATTTTCAGTTTTTCATGTTCATTTTGCCTTATTTTTCTCTTATTTTGGGGTATTTTTCACAAATGTTGGTTTTATCACAAAACAGTACCCAATGATGAGTGATATGTGTCTAAGTATGTTCAAAATACATAATAGACTTGAAAAATAAATTGAATTAGCACTCTAATGGCTAGAAATTAGGATTTCTAAATGTAGGTCAGGTTGACCATTGGTCGAGTTGGCAACTTGACCGATTAGTGGTCGAGAGCTTTTTTAAAGAGCCTATCGGTCGAGTTTTCGAGTTACAGAACTCGGCCGATGGTCGGGCTGGAGCAAACTTAAGATAGGTTTGGCTGACTATTCTCCCTCTCAACTAGAGAAAAGTCGACCAATCCAACCTCCAACTCCCCTTTGCTCTCAACCCTAGCCCCGACCTTCCTCTCCCTAGCCCTAGTTTGACCTAGATCAACCTTCCCCCTTTCTAACCTAGGTTTGTGGATGAGTTTTGGTAGTGGTTCTTTAGCTTTTTCTCTCTCCTTCCTCTACTTTTTGTCTCTATGGAATCTAATAGGAGGAAGAGGGCCGCCCCTGCTAATGTACATGTATCTTCATCCAACTCCCGCTTGATTCTGTTTGATGACACCTTCTTCATCTCAAATGAGGTTCTAAATAGGTATAAGGAGATCCTCTCTAGGAACCCCTTCCCTTTTTAGCCCTATTTGAGCCTAGACCACGAAGACAAGAGGTCATAGATCAAGTAGCAAAGTTGCTTTATGATCACCATCTTCTAGCCTTGGGTGTTGAACACACGTGCTATAACAATTCCATCACAAGCACCAAAGTTGTTCATAAATTCTATGCAAATTTGTGTTGGAATTACGACACCCTCATAACCCCTCCTAATACTCAAGTAGTCCTCACATCTATGATAGTCGAGAAGAAATTCCAAGTCTTTGAGGATACCCTAAACATCTTCTTTTTGGGTACTGAAGTGACTGACACCTGGCGTAAGGACTATCCAGAGTACTTTGACCTAGTTGAGCATGATGCCTTCTACAAGCAGTATGATCTTACTCTCCCTAATATTCATAAGTTCTTAAAGAATTCTCAATTCCCATATAGGAAGAAGTGCACCCTTCCCTCCTCTGCCTTGGACCTCAAGAGACACATCCTTGCTCTAGTCGTTAACTGCAATATTCACCCAAAGAAGAATCAGACTGAGATTGCAGAAAACACTGTGGTAATCATGTATTGTCTCTTGAGGAACATAAGAGTCAAGTGGTCGAGATATGTTCTCCATCATATGACCTATTTTGACTCAGGCAAGAACACCCGTGGCACCCACCCACCCTACCTAGCCCTGATCTGTGGTCTATTCTAGCTTTCCACTGGCAAATATCTTTTCCATGACCTTCACTACAAACCTTCCCAGAAAGGAGTTTGCATTAGTGAGACCACTCTTCAGAAGTCAGTGCCTATCCTATCACCTAGTGCCTCTACCTCTGCCTCTACCCGAGCACCTCCACCACCTCAGCCTACCCGACCTTCCCATGCCTCGTTCCATGTATCTAATGAAACCCTTATGGGATACATGATGCATCAACATGCATACAACCTTCAGGTTTAGGAGCACCTACATTAGGACCTATATTCCATCATGTTCAACATGAACCTATCATGTGCACACCCCTACCCTACCTACCAGCCCTACCCAAGAGGTGACTATGCATCCTATGCATATGATCACTTTTACCCTACCCCTCCACCTGCATCTTCTGCTGCTACACCCTTTACTGTTGGTGGATCTACCCCTTGTGTGTTTCCTCTGACAGCTAGCCCCTGGCCATTCTGCTTGCTAGCCTTGGTAGTTCTGCTCCTTCCTTCCCGTAGGCCAATGATCTCCATGTTCTTGGTATGTCTTGGGATGAGCAGAATGCACGTTGGCCCGGTTGAGGTTTTGGTTCTCTTACTGATGAGGAGATGCCTGGCCAGGCTAATGAGGCAACAACTGCTGACGAGGAGGATGATAATGATGATGGTGAGGCTTCTGATGATGGCTCTGACAGCTTTGTTGGTGCCTCCGATGATGAAGGCGATGTTGTTCTCTCTGATGCACCTTCAGACAAAGATGATGACTACGAGCATGATGCTTCTGATGGTGATGATGATGATGTTGTGGACATAGATAGCTTAGATGTTTAGTTGTTCTAGTTTTTAGTCTAGTTGATGATCATATATATATCTTTCTAGGATATTTTGTATTACAAACGTCTGGGCACATGTTCTGAGCTGTACTATTTTATAATCTAACTTTCATCATTTTGGCTTTTAGTTATTTTATGAGAACTTGCTTTATGGGTTGTAATCTTAATCCTTTGTACACTTACTCTTTGACTTACTATATCTCACGAGTTGGTGCCATGTTTACCATATTTTGATTATGATTTAGATTGTTTGTTTCTCTCATCTTTGTTTGGTGTATGCTTTGAGATTGCATATTCTACATGTATGCTTGGTTGTGCTTGGAGAAGACTTGTTTCTGTGCTCTTCTACCCCCGTTCCTTTTTATAATGTCAAAAGGGGGAGAGAAGTTCAACGTGTTGAAGCTCAACCATATTGCTTTTCTAGAAGTTGGCAATAAGATTGCTTATTATTGGATGATCTAAAAAGAATACAATGGTCTCTCTTTTATAAGATAAGAGAGTGTACAATATTTAGAGATGAGCAATATGGGATAAAGAGAAGAAGAGAATAAAGAGAAATAAGCAAATACACTAAGTAAAGAAAAGTAGTAAAGTGTATATACTAATACTTCGCCTCAAGCTGGAGCGTAGATGTCAATCATGCCTAGCTTGGATGTCATAGCAGTGAATCTCGTCTTTGGAAGAATCTTGGTGAAGATGTCAGCCACCTGATCAGAAGTATGTATGTAGGGAGTAGATATCTGGCCAGATAAGACAGCTTCGTGAACAAAATGATAGTCAACCTCAACATGTTTTGTTCGCTCATGAAAAGTAGGATTACTGGCAATAAAAGTGGCAGATTTTTTGTCACAGTACATCGGAATAGGAGAAGAGTCAGAAATGCCAAAATCCTTTAGTAGGCTCCGAATCCAGAACAACTCACAAGTAGTATGCGCCATGGCGTGATATTCTACTTCAGCACTTGAGCGAGCAACCACATTCTGTTTCTTACTTCGCCAAGTAACAAGATTTCCTCCTACAAAGATACAGTAGCCAGAGGTGGAGCGTCGATCGATTTTACTCCCGACATAGTCAGAGTCAGAATATCCAACAAGCTTACAGTGACCATGTTTTTTATATAGCAAACCTTTCCCAGGAGCACTCTTCAGATATTTGAGAATGTGGCAAATGGCATCCCAGTGACATTGACGGGGTTTATCTAGATATCTACTAACAAGCCCAACAACAGAAGTAATATCAACACGAGTAACAGTAAGATAAATGAGCTTGCCAACCATGCGGAGATACTGATGATGATCAGGATAGGCAGGAGAGTTCTCATTGTCCTAGTTAGTATTTGGATCCAGAGGAGTACTAGCAGGTTTAGCACCAAGAAATCTTATGTTAGAAAGAAGATCCAAAACATATTTACGTTGAGACAAGTATAAACCAGAAGCAGATCTAGAGACTTCAATCCCAAGAAAGTAACGCAAAGTCCCAAGGTCTTTGGTGACCAAGTGTTTCTCCATATAACACTTAGTAGCCTGAATACTATCAAGATCGCTCCCTGAGAGAATAATGTCATCAACATATACAATCAGAATAACAAGGCCAGCAGTAGTGTTTTTAATGAAGACAGAATAAATTGGACTGGGAGCGTCGAAAAAGAAACTTCTGAAGAATGGTACTTAGTTTATCAAACCAAGCACGGGGACTCTGTTTTAAACCATAGATAGCTTTCCGCAACCTGTAGACTTTAGAGGACTCCCCCTGAAGCACAAATCTTGGAGGTTGTTGCATATAGACCTCCTCATGTAAATCCCCATACAGAAACACATTTTTCACATCCAGCTGGTACAAGGGCCAATCAGAATTAATAACAACAGAAATAAGAATGTGTACGGAATTCAACCGAGCCACCAGTGAAAAAGTCTCAAAGTAGTTGACCCCATAAGTCTGTGTGTAGACCTTAGCAACAAGTCTAGCCTTGAGGCGCTCAACCGTGCCATCCGGTTGATATTTAACAGTAAACACCCAACGACAGCCAACTGGAGAACAATCAGTAGGAGGATCGACTAACTGCCAAGTATTGCGATCAGTAAGAGCTTGCATTTCCGCTTCCATGGCCTGACGCCAAGCTGGATGTTTAAGAGCATGAGAAGCATTTTTAGGAACAGAGACGACAGAAAGAGCAGTAGTAAAATTTGTAAAATTAGTTCCCAAATGACCAGAAGTACAGAAATAGCCAATAGGATGTTTAGTACAAGCTCTAGTTCATTTCCTCAAACTGATAGGAACATCTAAGTCAGAGTATACCTGTGGTGGTGTTTGATCTGGAATGGAGGACAAGGACTCTGGAGGGGCCATAGAGGGAGCTGTTGTCTTCTGTCTTTGTTGATAAACTTTCATAGGAGGACTTTCAGTAGGAGGAGTAGTATCATCAATATCATCAATCATAGGTAGAGGTGTCTCCATTAATAAATCTGATGTAAGGGCAGACCCGACAGAGGAGTAGAAAGGCATGTGCTCAAAGAAAACAACATCAGCAGATACAAACAATTTCTTTGACACGGGATCATAACAGCGGTACCCTTTCTGAGTGCGAGAGTACCCTAAAAAGACACACTTTATTGCTCTAGGATCAAGTTTGGTGAGACCAGGATGAAGATTTTTGACAAAACAGGTGCTCCCAAAGATACGAGGAGGAACAGAAAAAAGGGTCGCATCCGGGTACAAGATTTGATAAGGGACTTGATTCCCAAGCACAGAGGACGGCATGCGGTTAATAAGGTAACATGCAGTAGAAATAGCTTCAGGCCAAAAACATTGTGGGACATGGTAATGAAATAGTAAAGTGCGAGCAACTTCAAGGAGGTGTCAATTTTTGCACTCGGCGACTCCATTTTACTATGGAGTGTAGGCACAAGAAGTTTGGTGTATGGTACCCTGTTTGCGATAAAAGTTGCTGATCGAGGCTTGCATGAATTCAAGGGCATTATCAGTGCGAATTTTTTTGATAGGTTTGGCAAATTGGGTACGGATCTCAGCAAAATAAGCAGTAATTGTATCAAGTATAGTATATCTGTCCTTGAGCAAGAAAATCCAGGTAGTTCTAGAAAAATCATCAATAAAACTCAAAAAGTAGCAAAATCCAGAAATACTGGACACAGAACAAGGACCCCAAACATCAGCATGAATAATATCAAATGACTGCTTTGAACTAATACATGATTTCTTAGAAAAAGATGCTTGCATCTGTTTGCCCAATTGGCAAGTCTCACAATGAAAAATAGAATCTAAAACATTAGGAAGTAAATGTTTCAATTTCGCTACAGAAGGATGTCCCAGACGGTAGTGCCACTGGATGCCTGTCACAGAGAATGTCAGATATGTTACGGTCTTTGGAATGTCCAAGTAATATAGCCCATCTGGTCCCTCATGGCCCGAACCAATCGTCATCCTCGTGCACAGATGGTGAAACACAACACCATCTGGGTCAAAGGTAATAGAGCAACGAAGTGGCTGGTTCCTCTTTGACATGAAGAGGGGTCGCTACTTTCCTATTCCCTTCTTTCTCTGCCTTCCTTCTTCTTTTCATTGCGGACATTCATCCCACTTCTGGTCCCTTCATTTAAGAAATAGATAGACTCTTCCCCTCTGCTATGGTGCTTGATCATTGTGCCAGTCCCGATTCAAACTATATGTTCTAAAGGTCAGGAGTGGCGCTCTCAAACTCAAATTGATTGATTCCTTCTCATAAAGAATCCAAAATCCTTGTTGCCTAAAACGTGATGCCACGTCCGACTGCTACTGAATTCCCTGTTATAAGAATGTGACAAAGAAAAAGGGTCAGTGGGAATAGGATCAGGCTCATGAAAAAGAGTGTGGTCCTCTCCCTTACTGTAACTCTACAGAACTGTACCTTGACATTGAACACATGACTCATACCCATTTTGGAATGGGGAGTACGAGACTTACTGGAATCAACTCCAGTCCTACGTGAAATGGATCAAATTTGTCTTGTTCTGTCGGTTCTCCATTGATAAACACCTGGAATGAGGCTGAACACATACATTCATCGATCCATTGTATCCAACAAGATGCCTTGATTGGCCTCTTTCTTATAACCACTCCTCACTCCGAATATAGCTAAACCTGTGTTGCTATTGTTGCTTGTTGCTAAGCATTGGAATGTTCCTACTGTTGATAACACCTTTCTTCTGTACAACCTTGTATAGTCACTCCTAATCTCCGAGCGAAGGAACTGTCGATAAGAAAGACCAATAGATATGGTCAATACCAAAGTCAAGGTTCATTCTTTTCCCTCTACAAAAGGAAGTATGAAAGTGTCTTTTGCCTCTACTTGGGAAGGTCAAAAGGCATGGAAAGATAGAGTCATGGGCATGGGTAAAGCGAAGGTCAGTCTTTCTTTGGTTAAAGTGATGGTACTACCTTCCAGGATGTCTCAATAATGGGACCCACCATAAGAAAAAAGAAGATTGGGGCCGCGGCTTAAAGCTACCATATAATGAGTTCCCTTTTACGGAGCACATGGTCTTTCCCTGTTGTTCTGTTCCCCCCACGAGAAAGACACACGGAAGAGGTATGCCCAGCGCGTGGGGAATCCGTTGAGAGTTTGTCTCGGTAGGGAACAGTACGATCTTTTCCCCCCTTATTTGATCCAATGGCCCCGAAAAAAGCAAAATCAACCCCAAGGCCAATTTCTCGTACTTGCTCAGTCTACCCCCCAATCTCCTTTGTACATTTGGAGGGATGTCAGCTCATACTCTTTGCAACTTGACAAGAAAGTTTCACAATCGGACACTGAGGATCTATTGTTTCCTTTCTTTTTTAAATAATACGGGATAAGGAGCGAAAGGCAATCGAAGACAAGTCAAGTTTAGTAAGAAATTGGATAGATAGATTCGTGAGTAGTGTAATCATAAAACGGAGTGGTGACAGGATTGGTAATCTACTCTTCATGGGTACCGGAGATCGTCTCCTCGGCTGTTAGGTTCAATGTTCATCATCACTTGAGTACAAGTTAGGGACTGGGAAAACCACTGACGATCTGTCTTTAGTAGATCGTCTATTCTTTCTTACCTCGGGTTCAGAGTTTCAAATGAGCGGTAAGCGAGGGCAGTAATAGGAAGCCAGAACAACCTTGTTTCTATAAACGAGGCGGGTAGGGCTTCCGGACAGAGCAACCTTTTCTTTTAACAAGAAGATGGCATGGGGTTCGGTGCTTTTGCGGGACCGAACCTATGCTTTCCTTGCTTTTTGATACCTGCTTTTCCGATATCGACTCGGGCATGTCAGTAAAAGCATTCCCCTTTCAAAGTAACCTGGTGGTGGATCAAAACTAAACTTTGACCCTCATTCCGATCATTCTCCAGGGGGAGGTTCGTTAGCATAATGAATGTTCCATTGTTCCATGTCTGATTTATCGAGTGAAATGGGCTTCTTTTGCTCTAAGAAGGGAAGATTTCCTCATCTGAAAACCCCTATCGATGCATTTTTTACAATTCTCTTGACAGATAACAGATTTATAGGAAATTTCAGAACATAAAGAGTAGACTGCAGAGGCAGACAACCATGAGTGCAGATATCACCAATGCCAGTAATAGGTGTCTTAGACCCATCAACCAGTGTAACAGGAGGTATAACAGAAGTATTATGTAAGCTAGAAAATAACGCAGGATTTCCAGAGATATGGGATGTCACACCCGAACCAATCACCCAAGAATTTTTACCAGACTGGGTCAGAAGTGCAGTGTTCCCATCAGTAAAGGCTTCAGCAGAAGAAGCAAGACGAGCTTGAAGAAGTTTCTCAAACTCCGACTGGATCCAATCAGTAGAAGGAGCAACAGAGGTAGTGGTAGTCTCAGGTTGATCTGTAGTGACTTGGTTTGCCCATGCTGGCTTGCTATGCTTGATCCAACAATGATCTTCATTGTGATTCGTGTGCTTACAGAAAGTACAGAAGCGTGGTTCAGTAGTATCAGTACCAGAGCCACATCTAGGTGCAGAGGAGCAACTGCGACCACGGCCCCGTCCTCGACCGCAGCCATGAGAGGAGTCACCTGTGCGAACGATAAGGGTTGCTCCATCAGAAGTGTCAGGCAAAGACTGAGATACAGAAGGTAGACGTTGAACATGTTTCAAAACATCTCACAGTGTAGGCAGAGGATCACTCAAGAGAATCTGATCAACAACTCTGGCGAAGGAGGAGGGTAGACCAACGAGGAACTGGACAAGCTGAAGTTCGTTCCGTTGACGCTGGATTTCAGTGATGTCGGCAGAAAGTGGATGGTACACCTAAAATTCATCCCAGAGAGCACAACAGTTGTTGTAGTCGTCCTCGATAGAATCAATAGTAGAAAACTCTTGCTTGGCCAGCTGCTTGAAGATCTCAAACACCTTCTTTGGATTTTGCTGGTGAGAGTATACGTGGGAGAGCTAATCCCACATATCCTTTGTAGTCTTCAGACAAAGGAGAGACTGGTTGATCTTCGGTTCAGCGTTGTTGACCATCCAGGTCATAACACCATAGTCCTCATTGGACCAGAGATCATAGGCCTGTTTGGTCTTGTCATCAGCATCAGCAGTGGGAGCGTCCGGTCCCTTAGTCGATAGATGAGAATAGTGCCCTTGTGCTTTAACATAGAGTTCAAAGGAAGCTGCCCATAGGTGATAGTTGGAGCCATCCAACTTCACAGTAGTAACACACAAAGTACGCAGAAGATTCGGAGTCGCCATCGAAAGGTGTAGTCAGGGGCAGAAGCACAGGCACAGAGAGCAGTAGTAGTCAGCAGTCAGAGGCAGAAGTCCAACACATGGACTAGTAATAGAAGGTAGAAGATCCACACATGGATCTTAGAAAAGCCCACGTAGGGGCAGCAGATGAAAAGAAAAACCTACGCCAACATGGAGGATCAGTCACTCCACCATGAGGCGCAGACAAACAAAGAGGATGAAGCCCGTTACTCTGTCAACGTGCCAGAACTGGAAAGTTACCAAGGCTGTCTGGAGATTTCGGAAAGAGAAACGGAGCTAGATAGAGGGGTCTGTGGTGGATTAGGCCAAAAGGATGGGAGAAGGGAAGAAGGAGGTTGGTGGAGAGATTGGACGGGAGGGCGGTGGTACTGTAGCAGTACTGTAGCGGCGAAAAAAAAGAGGTGGGGGTGGTGGCGGCTAGGGTTGGTGGAGAAGATGGCGGCTGGGTTGGGGTGAGAGAGGGATTATGTTTAAGGTGGATCGACCCACTCTAATACCATCTAGAAGTTGGCAATGAGATTGCTTATTATTGGATGATCTAAAAAGAATACAACAGTCTCTCTTTTATAAGACAAGAGAGTGTACAATATTTAGAGATGAGCAATATGGGATAAAGAGAAGAAGAGAATAAAGAGAAATATGCAAATACACTAAGTAAAGAAAAGTAGTAAAATGTATATACTAATAGCTTTTAATAATTTTCCTATGTGATCCTTTTCTTGTTCATTATATGCTTTATCATGTGACTTGCTAAAGGACCATATAGTATATATATCATGTTGCTTTGTGTAGATAGACTAACTATGCAGGTAAGAGTAAGCATAGATTGAGGGGGGAGCAATTCACATTGTTTAAATCTTGAATCTCCTTGAAATTCACAAGAAAAATGTATAACTTTAAATATCCTTTTCAATACGATTGAGGAATGATTTGTCATTGTCAAAAAGGGGGAGAATGTTGACTTGAGAGTTATACATTACCCATATTTTGATAATGACTTAACCATTCCATTCCTATGTATCTAATATGTTTGTTCAAGATTGATTTTAGGCTTTAAGTACACGAAAAGGATCAAATTATACAAGCCCTAGCTTGTTTAAGTTCAAGTCAAAAGCAATGCAAGTGTGCATTTTGGGAAATCACTCCAAATGACCTTATATGATTTTTGTAATCACTTGTATTGATTATATGACTTGTAACTAAGATGAGAAAAGATCAGGGATACTTCATTCCAAGGTTTAATTACTCAAATGTCAATTTAGAAAATTTGTCACATGTTGTTTATCGGCTGAGTTGGAAACTCGACCGATCCAGTGATGGATTTTCAAAAGATGACCCATCGGTCGAGTTGTACACTCACAGAACCTGACCGAAAGACTCACTGAGCAAAACTGATTTTGGCTCATCGATCGAGTTTCTCAAAACAAACTCGACTGATGGTTTGAAATTTAGCTTTGTCATTTAGTGGATCAGTCGAGTTACCTTTATTAAAACTCGACCAAATGTATTGTACAAAAAATACAGAAAAAGTGATTATAATTGTTGGTGAGTTGTTTTGGGCGAGAATAGATCTGTTGCAACTTATAAAATAGCTATATTTCGACCTTAACTGATCCCACACTCAAGGGAACACCCCCAGCTATAAATATGACCCCTTGAAGTTTATTCTAAGTTTGCTCGTTCATGCTATTCTAAGTCCTTACTATATTTGAGTGTGTTGCAACTCTTTGATCCCCTTTTTCTCTCTAGTTTACACTTCATTTTGTGATTATGAGTGAGATAGACCAGTTGTAAGAGGGCTACTTCCTTGTGCTTGTAAAGCTCTCATTCCATTCCATCTTTCCTACCCCTTTCCTCCATCAAGCAAAGGTGAAGCAAGCTACTTCGAGTGAAGGTGGAGTTGTTGCCGTTCTTCTTCAAGAATGAAGAAGAGATGAAGATCTTCTCCAGGTGAAGGAGAAGGCAAAGGCTGAAGATCCAAGAAGAGTGAGTAATCCCTTAAAGGCTGAAGACTTGTGCAAGAGTAGGTAAGACCTTGGAAGAAGGTGGAAACTCTTACAAAGTGGGTAAGTCCTTGGTAAGGTGGAAGATTCTTTGTGTTTGGATGGGTAAGTCCTTTGGTGGTCTTGTGTTGTAACTCTTATTGGTGAATATATAAAGAAAAGCACTTGCAAAGTCCTAGAGGTTGACCTCTTTATGTAGTGGACTGACACTCTCCTAGTTTGGAGAGTGGAACCACTCTAAATGACCTTGTCAAGTACTTGCTTTTATTTTCTCTCATCCTTGCTATGTTTGTTAGTTAGAATTTCAAATTGCACTTAAGTGATTGGTTTTAATTGATATAATTTGAAGGTCTAATTTATCTTGTAATTTGTTTTTGAAGCTCTATTCACCTCCCCTCTAGAGCCCTAGATCCAACAATTACTTGGTCCAAACACTCTATGTATTTTAGTAGCATGATTGTGTGCTAATGGTCCAATTAAAATATTTGTTTAGAGGTTGAAAGGAGTCAGTTAGATGTTAATCGAGCTGCTATATGTGGATTATTGTGTATATCATTATGGTACTAATCATTATCCTGATGAATTTTTTATGTTTTAATGGGGTTCAACTGTCTATCTACCTATTAAATTGGTTACAAACATGTGTGTTATCTTTTATTCCACCTACCTATATGTGTGGTTTTGTCAGTCTATCAATCAATTACTCCAGCCAGATTTGTGTGGCATTTTCCCTCCAACTTCCTATTTGCGTGTTTTTTTGGTAATTTTCTATTTTTTGTCGTTGCTACTCAAACAAATTTGATTTGCTAATTTTTGTATAGAAGTGGTGACAACTTTTATTCAAGAAATTTACTTCTCTTGATATTTTAAATTATTTTTATGATTAAATATGTGACAAATGACAATGTCTGACATTATTTCAACAACTTTCTTCAACTGGTATGTAACTTTTGTCAGTGACTAATCAAATAGCTTTATGCAACCAATTTTTTTACAAAAGTAACAACGACTTTTATTGGTGCATCTTTTTTCAATTAATTTTTGATATTTTTTTGTGTGGTTCTTCCCCTATTATTGTTAAATAGCACTGCTATTCTAGCAGCTTCAGTCAGCCGATGTTGTATGCTATTTGAACAACTTACTATACACAAATTTTTATGACAATTTGAACATCTCCATTCCATTGATTTATTTTTACAAAAATGATGATAGTTGTTATTGGTATAATTTTCTTTAGCGGATTTTTTTAATTTTTAGAAATGTTGACATAGTGTGGTGTATGCCCTATTTTAACATGTTGCTTCTTTAGGTAAGCAATTACATAAAAATCTTTTTTACTTTGAACAATTTCTACTAAATAATATGATATAGTCAGTATAACTCTGAAATCAGGCATGCATAGCAAATTAGCATTTTCTTTTATTCGAGGAATCTTTATCGCAAAATGTCACATCATGCCTGCCCCAAAATAATAATTCTTGGGATCATACATGTGGTTGCAAAGTACCACACATCGGAGAGCGTAATTGTTATTCAACGAACTAGCTTCTGACGTTTAAAAAAAATTAGGACAAGTACTTGTAGAACACTTGAATTTTTAAAATTTTCCCTACAAAAATGATAACAGAAGCGGGTGCTACATATTACAGTTTAATTCAAGTAATACATAAGCGGTTTCAGTTCAGATTGGAATAACTTTGCTCAAAATTTATGCATATTCTAATATAATCACGTGCTTTTAGTAAAAAAAAAAAGAGATATGATAAACTACGCCGCATTAGAAGAGGTCAGTTGGCACCTTTATTCTCAACGGCTTAAGAAGATGCGAAATATGGTGTTTAATTCCTTTTCGTTTCACTTTTCATTTTGGGAGTCATTCCAGCAAAGGAGTGAACCAATATTTCCATCGTCACCGCGGCGCAGCGTACCGCACATCGCAGTAGTATTTCTGCTTTATCGCTCCATTTGTCCGCCCAGCACCCCCCGGGCTCGAACTCTCTTTCACTGGTTTTCTCGGAAGCCCGTGGACGGAAGCGATGCGGGCAGCGGCTTCGGATTGGTCTTGGCTATAGGGGCGGCGGAGGAGACACGAAAGGAGTGGGAGCGCGGCGTGAGGCGGCTATGGATCGGGAGACTGGTATTTCCAGCGACCAAAGGGTTAGTTGTTCAACCCCGAGATTTGATCCGGCAGCCCTCCCTGGTCCATCCGTTTGCAATGAGTGGGGCGTGACTGCTGCCTCTGTTTCATCGCGTCTCTTTTGGATTCATGTCTCTGTTTCTAGGGCCTTAGTTAGTTCAATGCTCTTGCTGTGCGAATACGGTTCATATTGCTTAGCACAGATTCATCCGAACTCGTAGTGCCCATTTGGCTTCGTTGCTTGTTCTGTTTCTTTCTTGATGAGATCTTATTGAAGGTCGCGATTCAAGTGCTTCTATCCGTACTGTACTTTGAATCAATATTTTCGAAGTGTCAGATTGTGTTTGGCAGGAGTACGGCTTCTTTAGGTAGTCTTATGTAGGCTTTGTTTCCAATTTTTTTTTACTAATATGCTTCTGAAGCGTCTTATATCTGTGAAATTCTATATCTTGTGGTAGTTCGATTCCATCTTCTGTGGTTGGTTTCTTTGGAGGATGGGGTTGGGGGTCAGGGTGAAAAAGGACTCTGTTTAAAAGCCTAAGGTTGAAAAAGGAGAGGCATTTATTCTTCTTTTACGCTGCCTCTGTGGGTTTGGGGAGTGTTTCTACTTTAGAGGAAGCCTAGAGAGTGAGGAATTAAATTCGTACTGTGGTCGGGTTAGGTGGCTGTCTCCTGACGAAGTAGAATTGGGCAGCGAGTTGATGGACAAAGATACCCAAAGCACTTGTATGTGCAGTTATTGTTCCACTTATTCATTCACCCTCATTACCGTTGACAATACTGTTTCTGTCTCTGTTCTTCTGTGAAATTGGATGCTTCGTACCTTCTTTATTTTCGATTATATCAAGTTAATATGTGGTTTCATCGTTTTCTACTCAGTGATCGTTTATTTAAGACATCTGTTTACGTCCAGGTGCATTGGTCAACCAAATACAGACATTTGCTGCTCTTAACATACCAGAGTTGTGGTGTCGTGTACGGTGACCTGAGTACATCTCCTCTTTACGTTTATAGAAGTGCCTTCTCTGGATCCCGGAGTCACAATCAGGATGAAGAGTCTATATTTGGTGTTCTATCCTTGACATTGTGGACACTCACACTAATTCCACTAGTAAAATATGTGTGCATAGTGATAAGTGCCGACGACAATGGTGAAGGTGAACTGTCTGTCCGCCTTTCATCATCACTCTGCTTTGTGTTTTAAGCGGTCATCTTGATGCTATCTGAAAAATTTGCAGGAGGAACGTTTGCTCTCTATTCTCTCCTGTGCAGACATGCAAAGTTTAGTCTACTTCCAAATCAGCAAGCGGCTGATGAGGAGCTCTCAACTTATTACAAACCTGGATATGCTCCTCGTGGTGCAGCTATGTCCCCTTTGAAAAGGTTCCTGGAGAAGCATAAGAGATTAAGGACTGCCTTGCTTGTTATCGTACTGTTTGGTGCTTGCATGGTTATAGGTGATGGAATTCTTACCCCTGCAATGTCCGGTAAATGACAAATAATATGTATCCTTTGTCATGTGTTGTAATTTTAATGTAAGACTGGCTTTATATTTTTTACTTTGGAGTAACAAGTTGCTGAATTCAGTTTAAATTATCTCCCATAGAAACTGTATATCTATAATATATCAAAATGGGAGCATGCACATATTGATGCCTTTTTGGCTTTGCTTCTCAAGTGGCATGTTAAGAATGCACTTTTCAAGATTAGAATTCAACGCCCCCAGAATATAGGTTCAGCTGCAAATTGCCTTTTATATTGCATGCACTATACTTGATGACTGCATGTCTACTGAGAACATTTATCTGCTTGATCATTTCTACTCTAATTTATGGATGCCCAAGATAGATGTTCTACGATATGTCTTACTTATTGTATCTAAATCTCATGATGCAAGGGCTTCATTCTATTTGCTTGCTTTGTTGCAGTGTTGTCATCCATCTCCGGCCTGCAAGTTAAAGCTAAGGATTTACATGATGGTAAGTCTATTCTTTTATTCTGATAGATGTGAAATTTTTTCTTGTTAATCTCATTGTTTGGGCGACATTTACTTGATATGTCTCATATGGAAATCTTAATAAAAGAACTTTCTTCTGCTTTCAATTATGCTATATCATATGTAAAATAGACTAACCTGCCAGAATGTGATATGTTATACTGCAGAAATCACTAAAAGGATCCTACACTAACACCACACGGAGTCACAGCAGATGAATTTATGTAATTTTTCTGTTTGCAGTATTTAAATGGATAAAAGCTACATTTTATATATGATTTAAATGGAACCTTACAAATACCTGCCCCTAACATTATAATGTTTAGGTAATGTAAAATTGATAACTACTTTTATGGTTGAATTATAGCTTGCCTAATAAAGAAACTCATTAAGATCTATATCAGAATAACATGGAAGAATGCAATTGAAGGACAATACTTGCTTGAACTCAAATGTGCCTCTCTAGGCTTGTGAAATGTTACCATATAAATATGTCTTAGAAAAGGCCCGGCTCAAGAATATCTTGTCATGCCTTACAAAAATAAGGACCATTTGTCTGTTATAGAAGATCTTTTTTGAGGATAACTATTGATTATATTCGACTGTTTTCAAGGTGTGGTGGTGGTTATTGCCTGTGCCGTATTGATTGGCCTGTTCGCACTACAACATTGTGGCACTCAGAGAGTAGCATTCTTATTTGCCCCAGTTGTAATGGTCTGGCTCTTATGCATCGCCTTGGTCGGTTTATACAATATCCTTCACTGGAACAGAAGAATCTTTCTGGCAGTCTCTCCACATTACATTTATAAGTATTTTAAGAAAACTGGTAAAGATGGCTGGATTTCTCTTGGGGGTATACTCCTTTCGATCACAGGTAAATCCAAGAGCTCTTGTAACTCAATCGGAATATTTCTAATTGGTCCAGGTACTCATAAACAACATTTTTTTTTACCTGCTAGGTTCTGAAGCCATGTTTGCAGATCTTGGCCACTTCAACCAGGCCTCTATTAGGGTATGCTGCCACATTCTTTTAACTGTTCTATTCACCATAAAGCTGAGCACTAACCAGCAATCGTAGTGTTTTTACGAACATTTTCTAGTTCTTTTATTAATATCATTATGACATCCCAAAAAGTCCAATTTGTAACTTCTATAGATCTTATCACAATTGCTTGTTGGTTTACCATCACCAATCTTAGCTGATCAGGTGCTGGGTTCTATAATAAAGGAGAACTTGAGATCACCACTAGCTAATTTATGAAGTGTTTCAGGGGTAACTAAGAATGATTTAAGGGCAATGAGGAGTATGTTGTGACAGAAGGCAGGCGAAAATACCAGGATACATATCTATAGTGATTCGGTCTGGATTCTCAGAAGGAGCATTTGTTGCCTAGGAAGGGGTTTAACTATGGTCTGGTGGGGAGTGCTAGGGTGTTGTGGAACAGAACAAAAGGTGCCAGTCTCATATTACACTAAAAAGTTAATTAAATGTGTTCGTTGATCGATCTTCGGTCAAGCGCGTTGGTGGGATTGGCTAACCAGTCTAAAAGTAAAAACATTTTTGATAGTTTATCAAACAAGAATGGAGGCTTGTTCTTTACCAGCAGGTCAAACAAACTCGCCCAATCTGGTTCTAATAAATATTGACCATAAGGAAGGAGCATACATGGCTGATGAGCCTTTGAATTGAAAGTATTGGTTTGATAACCAAGTAAAAGTGAATGTTTGCTAAACAGGAAAAAGAGGAAAGGACCACTTGATAATGAGTTCATTATTATCACCCTTACAAAAGATAAGTTCATTATTATCAATTTGACAGTATCTCCAAGGCTCCGAGCTTTGGTGGTACATACTTGCTCCTCACTTCAAGACTTCAAACTAACATCTTTATTCTTTTGGCTCCACTGTAGAGATAAAAATAAAAGTATAGTACATAATTGATGGAATATTATAAATGTTGCTAAGGATTTTAGTAGAAACAAGGCTGACTAAGTATTATGTAGATACTAGATTACCTTGTCATAGAAGGCAGGGTAAATTACAAATATCAGTATGTCCTTTAGCTCGTTGTTAGAGCTAGAACCACTTCTACATCATTACATCGTTGTCAACCTCCTCTTTTGAGTTTTTATGTAATCCAACCCAACCCCAAGTGCCAGTGTTAATAGTATGTTATCATTTCCATCTAATGTTCCCGTGGTCATTCACTAAGTTCCTGACTAACCATCATGATGTGTAAATGGTTAATATGAAGAGGGGTCCTCTAAGTAAGATGGGGAAGTCATCTACAACCTCACTTGTTCTACCTCAAAAAACCCCAACAACTCCAACAGGAGTATTTCCTACAAGTCCCCTGGTTCCTTCCTCGACTGCTAAAAGGTGATTAATTTGCATTCTAAATTGCGCCAAGACTAGATGATTTCTACATCCTCTCCTTACCATTAAAATAATCAATCCAAACAATTGGACTATTGATGTTCATGAGCAACAAGGTTGTTCTTGAACCATGGTGCCCTTCAGTTAGGTCTTCCCAATTCAGTCGGATGTGACATGTCCAACTTGTTGCTATGGTATAGCATGTTGTTATACCTCACGGAATTGTTTAAAAAATCTGTCTATGCATACAAATATGTTGCGATGTGCATATTAGCAGTTTGACCTAGTGTTTCAATTGCATATGCATATATGGTGCTTGACAACGTGACCAATGAGATAACATGTGACAATTTCTCTGTAGAACGATTTATATCTTTTTGTATTAATTCATATATGGAACTACTTAATAAGATATGACAAATTATAAATGATTGCTGAATGTTATTAGATATCTACCGTGATAATATCTACTAGTTTCCAATATATCTTATGGTTGTTCAGTTTAAATGTTTGTTCAACTCTTCCACAATTTCATACGTGCTTATTGAATTCAGAGTTCATGTATAATGAATACTTGGAGACACTTAGAACGGTTGTTCAGTTCTTATTCTTCTTTTTTCCTTAG
The DNA here is from genome assembly GCA_963693085.1 of Alisma plantago-aquatica. Classification (NCBI taxonomy): domain Eukaryota; kingdom Viridiplantae; phylum Streptophyta; class Magnoliopsida; order Alismatales; family Alismataceae; genus Alisma; species Alisma plantago-aquatica. Next base: position 1,231,727,827 of record OY856411.1, read on the forward strand.
GAAGTGTGTACATGTCATTACCATATCAGAGACCAAATATTTTTTATATATTTCTTTTTGACACACACACCCATGGAACAAATGCAAGTATTGTGTGAACGCACAACTAACAACATATGGTCTGTATATGTTGCCACATTTTGGTCGCAAGATATGCCTTACACATGCACCTACATACTACACTCTCTGAAACACACACATTTAACATCATATGCAATATGTATGCTCTTGCAAGCCATACGCCTGTGCTGTTGTGCTCATACACATACATCTAACATCACATGCCTCGTGTATGCTTCTGCATATCACACTATATGGTACCACATACAACTTTTTAGAACATTGCTTATTAGAAAGAGAGGACCCTTACTTAGAAGCAGGTGATTGAGTTTTGTAAATATGTGTCATGTAGTTTTGAACTTAATGCATTTTGAAACCTATCTAGAACTCTAGGACATGTAGTCTAAGCATCACTATAGCCAGTTCAAATAAAGTATGGCTTTGTAACCAAAATCCTGATTTTTAACAAAAATCCGGCCTTTTCAACGATTTTTATAGAGCTGGATGTCCGGCATGTATAGATCACTACCTGTCGTACTTAATGATGTCTGTGATGTTTCATATTTTTTTTTCATGCCTTTTTCGATTCATTCCCAAAATTTTTAATTTGGGTTGGCGGGCCTGACTTACTCCCTGACACTCCCCCAGTTTATCTCGTGTATGTGTGTGTTAGAGAGAGAGAGAGAGAGAGGTGGGGAGGGAGGGAGGAAGGTGGCATCGAGACTGACTCTTCAGTCCCCTTCCCCTCCCTTCTTCTTGTGGATTCCTACACTTGGTATGGATCTACTCACTCGGCTTGGCATGCAATTTCTTTATAGATCCCATAGGAATCTCTCTATCTGGTCTTACCCAAAGCATGACTTGATCCCATATATTGAAAAAAAACTCGCGATGAGAGCATGGTTGTATAGGCGGCTAGGTGTTCTAGGGGGACGCCTAGTGAGCGCTCAGACGGAGGCCCAGGTTTTTCCAGGTGTTTTTATATATTTTTTATTTTAACAGATATATGTAAAATTTCTGAAGAATACAATCCTTACACATAAATATACATGATAAATATGCAATCATTGTGCTAGCATCGTATGAAGAAAGCAACAAAATCATTAGATATGGATTGAATTGTGGAAGTTTTACCTAAACAAAATTCATATAGAAATCAGAAAGCTAAAAATGTATAATGTTTGTATTATAATACTATTATGTAGAATTTAAGCTAAATCAAAACTAACAAGACCTAAACTAGAACTGATTGGCCCTAATTTGAACTCATTTGATCCAAATTTGACCTATTTTACGCTGATTTTTGCCGAAACCAGACCTAATTTTGTATACCATGACCTAATCAATCCCAATTTCCATAAAATTTTCATATATTCACATAAGTGAGACAAAATTTGGCCAAATAAGACCTAGTCATCCAATTTAGAACAATTTCCCCCAAATCATACCTGTTTCCCCTAAATTAGACCTAATGTGCCCAATTTTGACATGATTTGGCCTAAATTAAACCTAATTTTGTATATTATGATCCAATCAGACCTAATTTTCCCAAATTTTCCCTATATTGACCTAAACAATATCGAATTTGGCCAAATTAGACCTAATCTCACCATATCAGAGCATTTCCCCAAAATTAGACTTATTTTCCCCAAATCAGACCTAATCTGCTCAAATTTGACATAATTTGGGCTAAAATCAAACCTAATTTGCACAACATGACCAAATCAAACCTAACTAACCCTAAATTTCCCTATGTTGATCTAAATGAGGCCTTACATGACCAAATCAGACCTAATTCCCCCAAATTAGACCTAATTCCCCCAAATCAGGCCTGTTTTCCCCCAAATCAGACCTAATTTACCCTAAATTGACCCCATTTGGGATAAATCAGACCCAATTTAACCATAAAATGACTCAATTTGATCAAATTCAGATCTGATTTATGCTAAATTTGCCTTGAATTGGCTTAATTTGGGTCTCAAAAGGCCTTAGGCAAAACTTAGGTCAATTAGGGGGCTGGGCACCCAGTTTGAGGCGGGCTGACTTAAGCCTAGGCGCTGCCCAGGCGGGCGCCTGTACAACACAGGATATGTGTGAGAGAGAGAGAGAGAGAGTTGTGGCATCGAGACTGACTCTTCAGTCCCCTTACCTTCCCTTCTTCTTGTGGATTCCTTCGGTTTTGGCTCCCCCTTCGCCTTCTACTTCCATCGGCCTTCCCCCTCTCGTCACAGTCCACACTATGTATCCCATGCCTCCACACACATCTCCAAATTCCCTTGCTCCTATTTCCCTGCCCACTCCAATCTCCCCCCTTCAGGTCGTCCCCTTCCAGATCACAGCTGGCAGCAGGGGCTGCTGCTACCTGCTGCTACTATTTGATAAACTGTACAGCTGCAGTACCCACTGCAGAGGTGTTGTGGGCAGGCTTCTGCTGGAAGTACCCTGCTTCTCCTCCCCACTGCTCTTGTCCCCTCCCCTCTTTCTGATATTCCCCCCTTCTTTTCTCCCCTTGATCTCTAATGTAGCCAACCGGTCTTCTCCGTCCCCTCCCTCTTTCCCTGTTCAACTTCACCGACATCCAAGCTCCCCACACATCCTCCATGTTGATGGATATTTTTGTACATCACCAACAGCCAACCAGGTATAGTCTTTATTTCCTCTTTTCCTAACTGTGCTTGGTGAACTAGAAGATGTCTAATTTTCTTCTATTGGAGTGCAGTGCTTGATTTTCTTCTTTTGGGCTTGCATTTACTCATTAAACATATTACTTTTTTCTTCTGTTGATTAACGTAAGCTTAAATGCAAACAGCTTGTCTAATTTTATGTTATTACATCTGAATTTGTCTTTATACTTAGCTCTTCTGTAATTCCAAAAGAAAAGCTAGTAATTCCAAAAAAATGTATGTTGTCTTTTGCCATTGCTTGCTTTTTGTTGTACATGCTTTCATGCATATTTATGTAACTACATGCATGCATACATACTATGGTTCTATGCATGAGTTTTTTATGTAACTTTTTCAGTGCGTGCTTTTTCTATTTATGTGTAATATTTCATATACATACATACATACATTCCTACCTACATACATACATATTACAGATGATTTATTCCTGACGTTTTTCTGAACAGTTAACTGAACTTCCAACATTTTTCCCATTTTCCTGAATTTTTCTGAATCCCAAAACTTCTAGGCCAGCTGAAAAGTTGCCAAATCCCATATTTGTAACTATGGGTAGTGAAACTATTTGTAGATGATAAACAATGAACTAAAGTGAAACCATATTGTCGTAGATAAGTTTGAAACATGAAATAAATGAATATTGTTGAAGTAGTGTTTTCCCTGTATGCGGAGCAAGAATAATCACATACAATATCTGTCACCTACACATTGAATATATTAAGGAATTGCAATTTAGTCATATTATAAAGCAGCTTCTTAATCTAGAACAATAAATTCAATTCTGATACATTAGTCATGTCACTTATTAACAAATCATTAATAATTCATACAATAACAATAAGTTTAGTGTAGGTCTGCAACTATGATCCATTATTAGTTTTTTTTAATAGTTAATAGTAGTTGATAAGTGTGTAAATACTTGATGCGAATGTTATTGTGAAAGAATGTTGTATTGAACTGATTCTATTTTTAAAAGAGGTACAACCCTGTCCTATATATAGGAGCAAGGGAGAAACCCTGAGACTTATGTCCCAAGTAATCTAAACGGGCCGAAACACTAAAGGCCCACTAACTAATTAACCTATTAACTAAATAGGCTAATATATACTCTTTAACACTCCCCCTCAAGCTGGATCATGGGTGGAACACATGTCCAAGCTTGGAGTTACAAGACTCGATAAAACGATAAAAGAAGATAGATGTCATTCCCCATACAAAATAGACACTCCCCCTTAAACAATACTCCCCCTGAATCATACGATGACGACGCCTCTCTTCTTCACTTGTATTCTGCAGGCTGGAAATTCTCGAGCTTTGAAGAAAGTCTTTTGGAGTGTATCGGGAATGAAGAACATCTGAAATGGAACCTGAATACTGCAGCAGTAATTCGCCACTTGGAGCAGATGATCCTCAATACCATGACTACGTCATCTTCACTGGAATACGTACTTAACGCGGCACGAACGCGGATCTCCAATGATGATGTAGCAATAGTGGTGTCTTCAAAGCGTATGAAAAGACGCGCATAACGCGACACGAACACAAATGGACAATATGTTGGTGATACGATGCAAGCACCATAACTCTGTCGCATGAACCTTGGGGCTTGACAGGAAAGGAGATATCATCCATCAAGGAAAGTCCCAAGAAGATCAGCGGAAGGCGATGCTAATACAACAGATGCAGCTCGAAGATCTGATAAAAATAGCTCGGTGAAGATAAAACTGGATGAATCAATCTTGCAGATGTAGACTTGGCAGGCTTGAAATTGCTGAGCTTCTGGGAAGTCTGAAAAAGCACCCATATGTCTCTCAAGAATGCAGCAAGAGTGATCAACTGAACCACCATTAACACCGAAGGAAGAGGAACCAAGAGGGCTGAAATATGCGTGACAAACTCTTGTCCTGACGTACATAATGCGGTATGAACGCGAGAAGCTCGATGTCAATGCTGCAGTGGAGATCCTTCAATGGTGTCTGGAAGTGGAGAATAAATGTGCTGAACAATACGAAGCTCCATAGTAGCCCGAAATTATCTCTTCTCATATACTCTCTCTCATACATATTCTCTCACACACTCTCTTTCTTCTCATATCTTCCTCTCCTCTCTATCCCGCCCACCAAATACGACGAGAGTGAGTGTTTGGTGTGGAGAAATTGATATATGACCCCTCGCACGTGGGAAAAGGGATATACACATGATGGGTGGGTGGGAAAGGAATTAGTGGATTTGAGAGGAATTTGTGATATGGAGATGTGTAATATATGGAGAATGAAACCGATAACCGGAGAGAATATGCTAAATGGACCAATGTAAGATCCGAGTAGAAAATTAAATGGATCTAATCCCGACCCGAAAAGAAAAATCCGTTTAGGCTTAAAATTGGATCCGATTAGCCAAAGATAGATCCGAGGAAGGATTCGAATAATAGAAGTATTGGAGGACGTTAGAAACTTGGGAGAAGATAGAACAATTAGGGGTAATGGAGCATCTCTCTAATCAGAAGCAAGGCGGAAGCAATAGACATAGATAATGGATGGTGATGGCAAGATAAATAGTAGGGTGACAATGTGGAGCAGCAGTGGGGTCATGGATTATGTCGCTCGACTGATGTAGCGCTTGGCCGCATAAGAGGGGATGATAATGGCCTCCTGCGGGGCTCCGGAGATATTGCATGCCATATTGCCATGAGACTGCATGCAGAGCCAAGTGCAGAGCCTCTCCATGACATGTGGCGAAGGCTGGTGCTGAGGACGTCAGGGCGACACGGCTAGATGGTGGTAGCAATACAGTTAGATGATGATTGCTGCTCCTTTGGACCGACAGTTTTGGTGGATGCCGTTTGCTGGCGCCTGGTGGCGGCGACGGAGGTTGCTAGTGAAGGTTGTCGCTGCTGATTGGCAGCATCAGCTGATCGGCGACACATGGGCAGACAGCAGCAGCTGCTGTCCCGACATCCACCAAAACTGGTTGATCGGCCGGTGGCGGCTACAACTAGTGGCGATGGATATTGCTGCTGGGTGGTGACCGGCGGTAGCGGATTGCTGCTGGATGTTGCCGGCGGTGGTGTCGCTTCTCTTGCTGACGCGGTTGCTCCTGGGATTGGCAGCAGTTGTGGCTAGCGGCGGCGACAGTATTACTGTTGGGAAACAGCAGCGCTGCTGCTGATTGGCGGCGCTTGCGCGGGATGTGGCGGCGGGAGTGATGCAGATAGTCGGGAAGGATAGCGCTGACATACGGAAAGAAAATTGGATTGTTAAGAAAGGAGAATAGATACGGCCATGGTGGCCGGGATATGCCTGTGTTGCTCTCTCTCGGAGAGAGAGAGGCGGGTGGCTAGGGTTGTGTGCACGCCGAAGAGGGAAGAGGGGTGGCAGCTAGGTTAGGGTTCCCTAGGAGCGAACATGCTCTGATACCATGTTAAAAAATATTGTATTGAACATGTTCTATTTTTAAAAGAGGGACAACCCTGTCCTATATATAGGAGCAAGGGAGAAACCCTCATACTTGTGTCCCAAGTAATCTAAACGGGCCGAGACACTAAAGGTCCACTAACTAATTAACCTATTTACCAAATAGGCTAATATATACTCTTTAACAGTTATACTTAATTAGCATAAAAGTTAATAACATAGTTTATGATAGCATGTATGGATTACATAGTTTACTAGCTTGTGCAAAGAATTAGGAGCAATTTGTCTAAAATCAACACCATAGTTTTTGAGGCGGCCAGGCAGTGGCCTTCCCCAGCAGGACGCCTAGGTCGCCGAGGCGGTGGTTTTTTCCCCCATAAATGTTATACGTATATAAATATATACTTATATATATCATTTATATACTATGTTATGCATATAACTGTGCATATATGTATGTAAAACTTATCCAACCTTCTTATATTTATTAAAATGATAGTAAAACAGTAAAAAATTGAGACATTCTATACCTGAAACTCATGGCTGCAATACTGAATTGAATTAGAAGAAAAAAGTCATAACACACGATACAAACATTATAATTTAAAAAAGTAATGAATCGTTTGATGAATAAGAAAAGTTACAAAGAATTCCATAGTTCCAACAACCTATGAAGTAGTATGATAACAACGACTAAATGAAAATGTCTCAAGTCTCAAATGCAAAACAAATTTAAAAATGCTTTTAAAACTCAAATAGATCTTCATCATTGTCTTCTGCATCCTCCTCTCCATCACCACCTTCATCATCCTCTAGTCATGCATCATTAGGTATTGCTTTGTCCTCTTTCGAAACATCACCATCTTCATCATCACTAAGTTCCATTGGAGCTCTGCTGGTCTCGGTTGATCTTCTTGGCCTGCTAGGCCCAGCTTGATACTCAGTAGCACCCATTGCAACATCTACTTGGCTCAATCTAACACCTTTAGCAACAACGGGATCTTTTGGCACACCTGTCATCCCATGGTGTAGGACCTCGACTTCGTTTTGACTTCGCCAGGTGTGGAAGTGGAAGTTTGTGGAAACTTCGAGGAAGTTTAGACGCAAACTTCGACAAACTTCGATGGTGTTTTTTTAGCAAAATGATGCATAACTTCGATTGGAAACTTTCAAATTATGCTCTAACTCTAATTCCCATGTATTAGTTCAACAAAAAACACAATTCATGACTCTCTAACGCTAGGTAGGTTGATAATACAAAGTAGTAAATGATGCATACTTGCTAATGTTCTCAAGTCTCAATAGTCATGTGTTAAACTTGCAAATATAAATATACAAATTCTTATACAATTCTCTAATTCAGCATACAATTTACACGCAATATCCTTCATACTTCCATATATTACATACAAAATATAAATTACAATTCACTAAAATGATGTGCATACCCGATAAGTGTCTTCACTCTTAAGTAAAAAACTAAATGCCTTCCAAAATCATAGCTTGAATATTGAGCAGCTTGAGTCTGCCTAAGTAGTGACATTTGGTTATCAATTCTCATAGCATATTGCATCCAAGGTGTGTGTTGAGAGTGGTTGAGCTCATAATCATACACATATGCAGCAAAATCTTCATTAGATATTTCTGACAAATATCCAAATCTTGTATACAATGCAAGCTGTGTTGGATATTTGGAGGCAAGAGATCCTGGTGTGAAGTTGTGAAATTCTGGTATACGAGGCGGCATTTCTGCATCATAATCAAAAGGGGGTACATATATGTTAGGTTGTGGTAGGGGCTCGGGTTGTGCCATTTGTGGATAGTATTGACTTTCAACGCCTAATGTAGTATCAGTTGTAGCTGCATAAGGATCAAAGGCATATCCAGGGCCTAAGTAACTATATGATTCATTATCACTTCTATGGGAAACCCGACTTCCATAAGTTCCTTCTGAATTACCACCATAATATCCAGGAACATGTTCTTGTTGATAAAATCCTCCAGAAGTAGGCCCAGTAAACCCCAATAAATCATCCACAAAGGTGCTTGCTGTTGTTCCCGATTGACCTCCCAATGACAAACTTCCAATTGATTATGTGATATTGTCAATGTTGTAGTGAGGTGCCAGATAAACAAGTTGAGGCACATGTCCTTGGCCCTGTGGTTACCAATTCTCATAGCATGTTGGCAATTGATTTAATTGTTGTGTTGGAGCTTTATCCTTTCCCTTTCTTTGGTAGGTTCAGTCTGTTGGTCTTTGAGTACCACTACCACTTTCATATTGATGTTGATGTTGAGGTTGAGGGCGAGGAGATGGTGTTCTATGTCGTGGTGTATCTCCTCTTATATAGCTATCAGGAGTTTTGCTCCCATCATCACCACCATGTGAACCTGAGGGCTCTGGAGTGGTGGAACCTGATGAGGCATCTGGTTCATCCTCTGGTAGACCCTGCCAAAAGTCATCTTTATCAATACGTGTAATGTCTTCTTCCACTCCAAGAGTGGTTTGATCTGCTTGAGCTCCCTCACTTTGTTGATATTCATCTACATCAACCCTCATTGCCCCTGCAATTGTGGCATTAGGCCCCCCACCTGGACGCCCTTCATCAAGTGTAGTGGTTCATTACCGTTGTTCAACCATGCTTGTAACGGGTCTTCATTGTCACCTCTGTCAGTGTAGACATACGCCCAATCAAGAGGATCAATATCGAATTGCTTGTTGGGTTCCTCAATGATTCTTGTGTCTCTGCTTCAACTTCATGTTATAGTGTACAAACACCCAAGTCATGAAGGCGTGAGGCAGACAACCTATTCCTTCTTTTTGTGTAAATCAAGTTGAAGGTTGACCAATTTCTTTCACATCCACCTGCTGCTGCTGTTGTTTGGGACAAAACTTTTACTGCTACTGATCTCAATTCCGCACATTCACAACCATAATTCATCCACCAATCAGTTGTAAAAAATAAAGAATGTTCAATGATCAATCAGTGGACAAGTCAGCCATTCATTATTATGATAACAAAATTAACCAATCATGTAATTCTTTACCATGAGAGTTTTTCCCTTGAATAGATAGCCTCCGGTAGCCCAAACAGACCAGATGCTTCTCTAAATGGTTTTATCTAGTGATTGGTTGTAGTTGGACAGTGAGAGAATAAGATTAACATTTTATAATAATGTGTAATAAAGAATTATGTACTATCCATACTTGTGCAACAGCTTGAATAACATCATCTTTGTTATTAAAGAGCTTATCTATCACTTCTTGGAGACCTATTACCAAGTCTCCTCTTCTCCTAATACCATTTTTGTATTGAAACCTTGGGTTTAAAAAATAAGCTGCACATATAAGGACACAAAAGTTAGAAAATATTAGATGACTAACAAACACTAAGACCTAAATGCAATGACACATCCTTACATGCTTTATGCAATGGGTGTAGAAGCATACCATCCCATCGTTCATCCACAAGTTTTAGGAATTGTGCCTTGGCATTAGTTGCAGCTTCTTCAACTTCATCTCTCATAAGGCGCATTGCCTCATAGATGTAGGACATGGTGGCATTCTTATCACCATCCACCATGCGCAAGACATTTACTACGGGATCCATTATCTTTACAGCCTTGGTCACTCTAGTCCAGAAGTAGTCTTCATTCAAAATTTTCACCACTTCTTTTGCTTTGTCAGATTTACTATCAGGGTGTTTGGCCCATTCTTCAGAAATAAAAATCCTTTTTAAACCTTGTCGTCTTTGCTATAAGCTTTGCAAAGCGATATAGTTGCTTGCAAATCTTGTAATGCCCGGTCTTACTATGTCTCTCCACAATACTCTTGGCTTCGCATCATTGCAAGTAGGTAAGAACGATTATATATAAATTTCGTAATTCTTGTTGCCCTCGACATTACATATGTAAAAAGATCTAATTTTCCAAAATCTTTCAAAATTAGATCAATGCAGTGTGCAACATATGGCGTCCAAAATAAGTTGTATTTTGAAGACTCTTCAACTGTTTTTCCAGCTTTTTTGAAATTTGACCCATTGTCAGTGTAAATTTGTAACACATTCTCTTTTCCAACATATTTTATCGCACTTTTAATCAATTTTGCAAGGTACCTGTGGTCTTTGATGTGGCGAGATGCATCAATTGATTTTATGAAAAATGTATCACCGTCACAATATGCCATGAAGTTGATAATTTGTGTCTTGGTACCACTTGTCCATCCATCACACATGAGTGTCAACCCCAAAATTGACCACTTTTTTTGTTTCATCTCCTCAATCCACTACTCTAGCTGAAGTTTCTCCTGCGGAAGATATTCGTTCATCAAGTCATGTGGAGTTGGTGATTTGACTCCTCGTCCATGTTCAGCGACAACATCTATCGTATGTTGCATGTAAGGGCCTTGTGCCACATTGGGAGCAATACCACTAGCAAATATAAATTTTCCTATCACCTGTCCTACAACATCTTTTGCATTCTTCCACATACATGTCAAAGTTTTCTGCTTATGACTTTGTTTACGAAACCCTGGTTCAGAAGAAGTATACCTCATGCTGTTGGTCCTCAAACCCTGCATTTCTGTGCTTTCTAAATTGACAACATTTGTTGGATGACTACCACTGCCACCACCAACATTGAAATCAGATGGGCTAAAATCACGCCGGATTTCATAAAATTGCCTTTCTTCTTCTTGTCTGGTTGCCTCCTCCGTTCTCGATCTTTTCAGTGCATGTCTCATTGCATCATCATCATCATCATCTAATTCAACTACATTTCGTGGCATCGATGCACCAAACATCAACTCTTTGAACCTTGCATCTCTAATCTTGTCTTGTGTTTTAGGTCTTTTTGATTGAGTTGCTTGGAAACAATTTTTCTTATCTGATCTGGGCAATCTCTACACTTTGTACCATTTTTATCCCCTCCCACCAAGTGCTTTTTGAACCTAGAAATCCCACCACTCATTATAGTTTTCTTGCAGCAACTGCACTTGGTTTTTTGCCTAGTTCCATCAACCATTTCACAATACATCCATGCAGGGTCAACTTTCCCCCCTGACTCACCAGCTTCACCTTCACCTCCATCACCATCACGACCCGAACCAACCATTAAAACAAGTAGCACCCACAAAATACCCATATCCTCAGTCACAAAAAACCTGCACACAATCAATTAAAAGAAACAAATATTAGACAAATAGTGGGAGTGTGGGACTAACTCATTATTAGATATTAGGCAAATAAGTGGCACTAAGTTAACTAACTAGGTAGAAAATCATACATTTTTAGAACTGAAAATTAATAATTAAGTAATAAATAATTATAAATAATTTCTGAAATTATTAAATATATTGCAAATTGGTAGTAGAGTGAGTTATTAAGTTGGATTAATTAGCTAAGTAGCTAACGAACTAAGTTAACTAACTAACTAGTGAATAATCTAGGTTGAAATTTGAAAATCATAATTTTTTTATAACTGAAAATTAATAAATAATTTTAATATTTACTGAAATTATTAAATATGTTGCACATATTGTAGTATAACTTAACAAATTACTCATTAACTAAAATACAATATTACGAATTTTCTAACTCTAAATCTAATTAATGCAAAATAAATGTATAAAATATTTATGTAAAACGAATTTTATTAAAACATTATTTTAAATGTTTGTTTTATGATATTATGTTGTAAATAATACAAGATCTAAGTATATTTAAGCTAGATCTATGCTAGATCTAAGTAGATCTAAGCTAGATCTAAGTAGATCTAAGCTAGATTTATGTTAGATCTAAGTAGACGTAGTTAGATTTAGGCTAGATCTTAGTAGATTAAGGTTACATCTAGGCTATATTTACCTAAATATTACTAATTAACAATTTTATATGTAAAAACAATAATTTCGGATCACTATATCTATAAATTATGCATATTTATAGGGGAAAGTAGTAGAGAAGATGGAGTATTTAAGAGTTAGTAGCATAGTGACAAGTTCGGGATTCGGCAATTTTTTCGGTTGGCCAGAAAAAATCAGAATTCGAAAAAAGGGAAAAAATCGATACATTTCGGTCAACTATCCGGAAATAATCGAGGATGAGTCGGCTATATATACATATATGTGTGGGTGTGTGCGTGTGTATATATGCATGTATGTATATATACATATCAGAGAAATGTACAATTAAGTGCACAAGACATACAATCTTATTGAGTGAAAAAGTAGGAAAGGAATTAGAGGATAGTCGAGCAATAATAATGGACTGTTGTAAGACTAGGGAATTGGAGGTTTAGTGCATATCAATAGTTTTGTGTACATGGCTTGGTAAAAAAGAGCAAGCCGACTACAAAAGAGTAAAGTCGTGAAAAGTCATGAAGAACCATGAAAAATCGTATTGATCACGAAAAAGCGGGATAAATCGTGAAAAGTTGTGAAAAATCGGGGACTGGCGTATTAATCGTGTTGAACGTTCGGGAGCCTATAAAATCGCAAAAAATTGCTGACTTTTCGTAAAAATCAGAGACTTTTGTTACTATGGTTAGTAGTAGTTGTATTTATTTAGAAATGAAAAAACAAAGAAAAATAAAGAAATTTGTGACTAGCCTGAGCAAACAGCAGCAAACCAGCACTATCCAACAACAGCTTCACGCAAGGGAGGAAGAGGATACGAGTGTGAGGCTCCTTCGTCCCACTCACCCACTTAAAATATCCACTTTCAGGGCTTTGTGCTAACTGGGCTGGACCGTCAAAAATTCGGCCCAACTTTGGCCACTTCGGCGAATTTGTGACCAAATTGAACAGCAAAAATAGGACTTCGGCGAAGTCAGGGAAAAATGGTGGCGAAGTTGAGACAGCTGCAAAGTATTGGAGCATTGACTTCGCCTACTCACAAAGTTTGAAGTTTCGGCGAAACTTCGCCCAACTTCGCCAAAGTTGCGTTCCATGTGTCATCCATTCACTATTCCAGTTTAATTCATCTAGATTAGAGCTATAAGATCGTAGCTCTTCTCTAGGTTTTGAATCCGTCTACTCTTGAACCTTTCATGAAGTTGTCGGTTATACTGAATGTAGACAAGTTTGTCCATTCTTTGAACCTCTAACTTGCTCCTCCTCTTTGTGTGAATCTACATAAAAAAATAAATATGTGAGTAATTTTAAGTATACATATATAAATTTAAGTGTCAACTATCAAATGCAAATTCCTAATGTCTTAGTTCTTACAAAGTCAAATGTACTCCATGCCCTCTCCATAGAAGAAGAGGTACAACATAAGCCAAGGATAAACTTAGCAATCTTCTGAAGTGATGGTGTTCCCCCCCATAGGAATCCCACCAAGCAACTACAAGAAAATACAATTTAATCAGTAACAAACTAAAGCTCAAGTATACAAATATATTTTATAAATTATAAAGTATATAACTTACGTGGTGTTTTCACTGTCCTATGGTGAATGCAATGTCTTTGCCAAACATCCCGCGCCTCTCCTTGTACCAATCCAGCTCATTAGACACTTTTGTCTTGTTGTGGGGTACCATCAACCATCTTCTCAAGACAGTCAACAAAGTCAGAATCATAACTCCTAAGGTTTGGGTCCTACTGAACTCTAGCTTCATAGTTAAAGAGGGATTTAACAAGAACCCTGCACCATATAGGGGGCAACTCATCTGATATGCCCATCTCTTCTCCACTATGTCAATGATAGGCTTGTACTCTCTTTCTCTATTGGCAAAATTCAACATGATTTCTTCTTTTGCCTTCTCAATACCAGCATCAATGTACCCATAGGAGGCTTCTCATCAACATCTACAAGCCTCAAAATCTGCATTAGGGGTTGAGAAGTCCTAAGTAAGTCTTGCATGCAATTCCAAAATGGTCTAGAATGTATAATAGCTGAGATTTTTTTCCCTTTACAGGTCTTCGCCCAACTGCTTTGCTCCCATGTAGTAGAATTGAACAAAGCAAACAATGTCTCTCTGTGGCCAAGCATGCTTTGAAGAGTCAAAAATGAAGTAGCAAAACGGGTTGTTCCAGGACGCACGATCTCTGTATTCCCTTTGCTTTTTTGATAAACCCATCATGGAGGCGCGCATGCTAATAAATATAATCAGTCACCTTCCTTGCATTTATGATTATAGGGGCAAACTCCCGTAGCTTCCCAAGTCTTCAAGCATCAAATCTACACAATGTGCAGCACTAACGGGTCTAAAACACATGTTTGTGCTTGTGCATCGACTTCTTACTTGCACTCACATAATTAGTGGCATTGTCTATAATGACGTGTACTACATTTTCAACCTCAATCTTAGCTATTGCCTCATCAAGCACTGTAAACATATATTCAGATGTATGAGTTGTAGAGGTAGCATCAATGGAGTACAAACAAAATGAACCTTCAGGAGTGTTAGCAAGAAAATTAATAAGCCCTCTCTGTCTCCTATCAGACCAACCATCAGACATTAGAGTACAACCAAACATTTTCCAATGTTTCTCATATTCTCTCTAGCTCATTTGTGTGTGCATATTGCCTCTCCAAGAGGGGCAACTTGATTTGATATTAAGAGGGGGGAAGCAATCCTCCGCCATATTGTCCCACTGCTTCTAAGATACCTCAAAGGAAGTACGGTTAACAATTTTGAAAGGTATACCTGATTTGTAAACTCAATCAGCTATGCTATCACGGACCACCTGCAATGCCTCCTTTTTGTATGCAGATTCAATCGTCTTCTGTACTTTGCCACCTTCTTTCCTTTGGGCTACAACATCCACAGGGCTAGGACAGACAAAAGCATCAAGAGAACCTTTTACTTTGAATCCAAGGCCTGAAGTGCCAATGGGATTGACATGTGCAACAATATTGGTAACAACATCAATAGCGGGAGTAGATGGATTCTCAATGTCACCGTCCACGCTAACAACATTCTCATTGAAACTTGTATCAACTTTGTGCTTCCTGGTACGTTATCTACACTCCTTTTGTCCTTCAATTCAGTACGGATTGCTACTAGCACATTTCATAGTGTCAGGAAAGTCGCCAATGATGTGTCGTTTGAATCTATTGATCCCACCATTGCTATCGTGCCCACAAAATCCACATTGTAGCTTGTTGTTGTCCGCCGAATTAGGCCAAAATCCATATTTCCACCCGGGATCTTAGGATTTAGCCTTTCTTGATGGATCGTTCACCAAGTCGAGGAATTGTGGTAGGAACTCTCTAATAGGTGTCATAGGTTCAACCTCTCCTTCCATCACAAAGACTTGACGCTAATGTAGACATAGACGTAGACGTGGAATAGGAGAATTGAAGAAGTAAGGAACGAGGGTTCTTGCTTTAGGAGGAGATAACAGAGGAAATAGGAGGAAGGAGAACAACAAACGCCTCCTTGATCGATCGCCGGAAGCATTGGAGTAGTGAGGACCGCTGGAGTCAAGTCGTCGCTGCCTATACGTGCGCTGTGTGGTTCTCGCAAATAGAGAAGGGGAAGGGAATATCGATGGTTGTGAATTCACGACTATCCCAGGAGGTTGCGATTTAAGTTAAAATAAAATAAAAAAAATAATTGACTCAATGTGCCCCGATAGCAAAAAAGTGGCTGCCCAACAGGCCCGTGGGTCGCCCGGGCGGCTGCCCAACCGCCTAGTCGTACTAGGCGAACGCCGAATTAAAGATTTTTACCAAGCATGAGAGCAGGCGGTCCCCCCCCCCCCCCCCCCCCCGGTGGGCGACCCGTCGACTAGGCAGATGCCTCAACAACTATGAACAACACTATATATGTATATAGTAATTGATAAATATAGTATAGATAAAGAATGAAATGCTAACATTTAATATGTTACTAATTGGATTAGACAAATAATGGTATTACACAAATTATCACGGTGTAAGATAAATGGTCATAATCGGTAGTAGGTGTTAGCCTGTTAGGGAATAAATCATGCACTGCATAATCCTTTCGGCAGACTGCACGTTAGAGTAGGCCTAAATTTGGTTTTACTTTGAGTTAGCCAAAGATAGGTTGGCCTTAGTGAGCCCCTAATTGAGGGCTTGGGACCAGCGCTTAGGCGGCTGAAGCATAGATTAAGAAGCCGCTCTTTTGGGCTTAATTAGCACCTAAAGGTGAAATTCAGCAGCCAGGCTGTGGTCTGCTTTTTAAAACATTGGGACATATGTATATTGTTTCTCTTTCTCTTTATGTGCGTATATGTGTGTGCATATATGTATGTGTATATATGTGTGTGTATGTATATATATATATATATATATATATATATATATATATATATATATATATATATATATATATATATATATATATATATATATGCTCGAATACACTTGAGAGTAGTGGAGACGCTGTAGACACGTCCTTTTGTACCTTATAAACATTATTTTGAAAATCCAAACTGTTAATCTTTTTTAATATCATATAAATAGCCTATAGATGTAATTTGAGTTCGTTTGGACACTTATAGGTCATGCATCTAAAGACAACAAATATGATGCACTTGAAAAACTTTGTACATCAATTTTATACTTGCCGAGTGCATTACAAGAATCTGAATGAGCTCAAATTTTGTGTACTGCCTATATCAATCATAGTAATGAAGATCAATGGTTTAAATTCTTTAAAAAATGGGTATTGATATGCAAACAATATTTGAGTGTAGCTCACAATCCGTACACTCGAGTGTATTCTTTCTTGTCTCATCCTCTCCCCCCCCCCTCTATATAAAGAGATCTAGTATGAAACTGGGTACAATGCAAGCATGAGAGGGACTGAATAACTTAACAATCAAAGTATTTTTATAAAATCGAACCCTATGGATGGAAAGAGCATTTCTTTATATACTTACACACAAAAACCCACTGTGATCAGGTCTATTTTTTATGATCTACATCTTTCATATCTAGTGGTTGGTTGAACAATTTGGTGAATTGATAAGTTTGCATTGCTAAAAACAATATAGAAGTGCGATGATTAAAACATTTTATGGGTAACTAAATGAAAGATTACTATTTCAGTCCATACGGCTGGATTGTTAAAATGGATCACTTGAATGTGTTATTCATATGACCCTCACACTCTTGCCAAGATCCGCCTCTCACAGGATCGCTACTATCATGGAATGAGGTTTCGTCGAAATCATCGAAATTTCGCTCGAAATTTCGATTTCGATGCTATCTGGTACCGAAACTTGCGACTGTTTCGATTTCGATGATTTCGATGAGTTTCGCCAAATTTCGACGATTTCGATGAATTTCGCCAAATTTCGATGAAAATTTCGATAATTGCAATCCTTGTTGGTATTGTTGATTTTTGAAGAGGAGCAACGGGGGATTGGGGTCATTTCACCATTTAGTACTCATACATAGTATATACTTATAGTATATCATAATTGCATTGCATTTCCCTAATATTTGCTATTCAAATTATTAAATACTTATGTGATGCATGCTATTTTAGTTTCTGCAATGTGGATGACATGTATCCTAGTGGTGATTTATTAGACAATGAGGGTGCTAGGAAGCCAACCACACCAACAAATGATGATTTAGCTTGGAAACATTGCACTAGTATTTTTGGGACCAATGAAATGGTTGACTATTGAGTCAATATCAGCAACAAACTATAAACCCAAGTAAAATGTGTGGGATGCCCTACATATCCAATATTTGATATTATAACACGAACAAGTACATGCATGTATATAGCTCATACTTACAAAATTACATAACTTAATTCCTACATTTTGTCATCGAAATCATTCATCGAAATCCTCAAGAAATAGGACAGTTCCCTTACCTCCCACATGAAGGACCCCCTCCCTAACCTACCCCCACATAAAATTTTATTGCATAAAACGATGCATTTAGGTGTAGAGATCACACCTGTAAAATTTCATAAATTCATTCATTCATTTTGGCGTCGAAATGGGCACAATTGCATTTATCGAAATTTCTGTCGAAATTTCCATAAATTTTGATTTCCATGCTGTCGAAACGGTATCGAAACCGGATACCTCATTCCTTGGCTACTATCACACTTGCACACGCACACGCGGAGCTGGAGCCCTGCTGCAGTCAGACCAGCAACAGTCTTTTGAATAGAGTACAAAGTTAGGGTTTTTTTTTCTTCCAAAAATGGGAAGATCATCCTTGCCTTTGCCTTGAAAGTATCACTGTAATTAGATGTCATCTCCATCTATATAATTTACATATTTGGCATTACTTTCAACCCAAAATTTGGTATGGAAGGCTGAAAAGTTTTCCGTAGTTACAGACAGTATATAAGGCTGGTGCATGTGAAATTTTATACGTACATAACGTAACGGTAAACTTTCAATCAATGTTGGTCGGATCATGAAAATTCAATCGCCATAAAGAGTTATTTGAATGGCTCTCATGCTCTCACCATCATAGAGCTATTACACTATATATACAAGGTTCCAATGCCCAGATATGTGACCATAGACAACATGTTCTCTTAGTGGCATCGTCACAGAACACATGCTACATATCACTAATATTGGCTGATTTTTCATGTTTTCTTTTGGACCCTTAGTGATGCGTTTTTCCATAATATGGGTTATGAAGTTTGGAGATTAGTAGGTATCAAGGTTTTAAAAAGCGCGAAGCGGGAAGCGTGCGGACTAGACCTAGGGATGGCAAAATAATCCGTATACCAGCAACCGACCCACACCCAAACCGAACCAGTCTGTTGTTTGGTAGATTTTATCATTTACTTGAATAACGGGCCCCCGCGCCTGGACACCCATGATATATGGATCGGGTGAGTGGTAAACCACACCAAATAAATTTCACGCATCCGCTTGAAATGACATGTATTACGGTTGTCAAACCTAATCACAGATGCATTTAAACACGACCGAGTCATAGTAATAGCTGGCGTGGGATCTATAAGAATGTCATAGACAAAGCCGCCGTCAGCCACCATGGCATCGACGTCGTAGCCAAAGCCGCCGTCAACCACCATGGCACTGACGTCGTAGCCAAAGCCGCCGTCAGCCACCATGGCACCGACGTCGTAGCCAAAGCTACTGTTACCGTCGTGGCACCGGGCATCTACACCCTCTGGACTGGTAGAGGTTGTCATAGACACCGTAGGTCCGTCATTCGTCGTGGTGGCACCGGCCATTTGCATAGTCCAGATTGGCAGAGGTTGATTTACATGTCGTAGCACCGCCAACCGCAATGGCACCGGAAAAATGCAGAGTCCAAATTGGCAGAGCTGCCGTAGCTCCGCCGCCGTCAGCCATCATGGCACCGGTGTCTGTACAACCGGGATTGGTAGCTCCAGCAGGCCGCCGTTGAGCATGGCTTCCTTGGGAAATGAACATGGGCTTTGATTCCTCTACGGTGGAGCTAAACTCCTTCCCGTCGGCCGTTGCATTGATCTGCAATATCTCATTTTGCAGCAATGGCGTTCAGAGCCTTGGACGGGGCGGCGGTCAATGCCGGAACGTGGAAAGGTACGAGACGGAAGGTGGAAAGGTAGGTGACGGAAGGTGGAAAGATAGTAGTGGGGCATTTATCTAGCTTCATGCATGGTTGCATGAGAGGAAATTGTGAACGGGTCCCCGCAGTCACCCGAACGTCAAACCACCATTCACCCAAACCATATGGAGCGGATTCCCATCTGATCTTTTAAAAAATGGAGCGGGTTGGGTGGCTGCCAATGGATGCGGGTTCTCACTTTTTGCCATCCCTAATTGGACCTTGTAGCCGATTAATCGCCAGGCAGGTGACTAAGCGGGCGCTTTTTAGAAAAGCGGATTTCCAATTCCTATAAACTTTTATGCAAAATTACATACATATGTATATAAATACTATATTTTTTAAATTTTATACATATCTAAACATTGTACAAGACATTATAAAACACCCAAATAGTTTATAACACAACTATACAACAATGATTGTATCTAGATATTAATATAGTAAACAATATACTTGTCATAGATAAAGCACCCTACACAAAATAATAAGTGTATATACAAGATGTAACAACAATTTTGTATAACATGTTTACATAGCTAAACAGCAAAGAATAAACCTATCATAGCTAGCTTACAAACGTATTGTTACATTTGCACATCATCAAATAGTCATATGTTACAGCAGTACACTTAATCAAAGTATGCATTCTAAATTAGATAATAGTTACCTATAATATACTTGGATACATCACAAAAGCACCATATCATTACAGCTTACATACAAAGTATGCATTCTAAATTAGAACTAAGTATATCATAGAACATTTAACGTATGCTAGTTTAATAATATTATAGTCAATATTAATCGGGGGATATAATGTACTTAATGTTCTATGCTTACAATAGTTAAAAAAAAGCGGGCAAAAAAGCGGGAAAAAGCAAGTTAAGCGGGCAAAAAGCGGCTGCTTTTCTCAAATTCACTCAAGAGGCGCTTATGGCACATTTTAATCGGCCATCACCTTGTGGCGATTAAGCGGCCGCCTAGGACGCTTTTTAAAACACTTGTAGGTATTTTGGTTTAGGTTGACGTATCTCTTCTCATATTGAAGGAATATTGCTTCTTTTCAAGACTGCTATGTTGCAAGATACAATGTAATGTACTGATTGAAATAGTTGCTCACCAGGAGGAAAAAACTAGGACTTTGTGGGAAATCTTAGACATGAATGTAAATACAAAAACAGTCACTTATGCTTACCATCTCAATGTCGTTGATAAATTCAGAATTTGCTATGTAAATAAATGATTCTAAAAGCTGGAAGGATTGTGAAATCGAATAAAAAAATTGAGAGCAGCTGAATGGAAAATAATTGGAAGATATTTAACTGCAAAAGTTATATTATGCATGAACGGTTACATAAAAACTGGGGTTTGTTTAGGCAAAAATAATACATTCACTTAAAACTGAAGACTACAATCCTTTTCTTATTGGGAGAAAGCATGTAAAGTTATAATATGAATAAGTTTGGTGATTCTTGGTCCCATGTTTTCACAGGAGCCAAGGTCTATATTTGACTCTCAGAGTGTTTTGTTGTTTTACTGTGTTTTATATCATACAAGAAAATGATGGAATGTTGTTACATTTCTTTTCACACAGCATTTTCAACACCCCCCCCCCCCCCCCCCACACACACACACACAAAAAAAAAAAAAATTGAATACACAATTCCAATGTGTGTTTATTCGGGCTCGCTTTATGTGCACAAACACAATCAAAAGAAATCGTTTTTCACAGTGTCTTCAGCATATCTTATAATGTAAAATATGTTTTCAACATATCATTTAGTGTACATAAAATGCTCTATAGCTCTAAACAAAAAAGATAACTGTGCATAAGTTCTCGGTCCCCCCTTTGTGATAATAGACAATTAGACACTAATCGAATGGCTATAATTTCAGATGATGTGGTCTGGGTTTTTGGCTAAGTTACACAGATTAATTGTAAACAACATTTTACGTTGTCTTTTAGAAGATTGAAAAACATATATTTCTTATTTATAAAACACACCGATAATCTCTTCGATGAAAACATAATGATACTTGATGCTATTGAGTGTTTATCTGTACCCATCAGAACCATATTAGTCTGTGCCATACCTGGGGAAAACGATTCTGTATTCTATCCATATTAGTTCCAACGAGCCATATAAATTTCGCTCTATCAGAAAACAGATATACGGGCAGGTACTTGTGGAATTCTGTTATCAGTTTGAGCACCTGTACCTTTAGAAGTCATGACCATGAAGAATTCTTTATTGCCATTATCTTTTTTCCTGCCTCTTGCTGGTATATATTGTGTTACTAAGTCTTGTTAAAAAAACATCGCTGATCTTGAAGCAGTAGGGGCAACCTAGTAGCTAGAGTTGCATTCTATTTGTAAATTTTTAAGGTTTTTCTCAGGACTAATACTGCATCTATCTTACTTCATTCAGACCGCTTTTGTCGGGTTTATTTACCCGTGCCTTGTACTGCAATACATGGGTCAAGCTGCATTCTTAACCAAGAATTTTGTAGATGTCCGTACAAGTTTCTATGCATCTATTCCAGGTACCACTGCAGACTTAGAGATGCGATCTACATATCTTAATATGCTTTTATTCAGTCACCAACCAAACTTGTTTTGCAGAACCAATTTTCTGGCCCATCTTCATAGTGGCAACTCTTGCCGCCATTGTAGCTAGCCAGGCTGTAATATCTGCAACGTTTTCAATTGTTAAGCAATGTCATGCTCTGGGTTGCTTTCCTCGTGTCAAAGTTGTTCACACATCCAGATGGATTTTTGGCCAAATCTACATTCCGGAAATAAACTGGATACTCATGGTTCTCTGCCTGGCCGTCACTATTGGTTTCCAAGATACAACAATTATTGGTAATGCATATGGTAAGTACATTCCACCACTTTTGCTATTCAATGTACATATTCGTCCACTAAATTCCTGAAAGCATGATTTGTGGTGCTTTTTACTTGCTTTCTACCAGAAACTTTTCTATTTTTCGTGACTGAGGGAGTCTTTCTGAATTGCATTTCAAAGCCAGTCAAATTAGTTAATCATGTATGCAAAATAACAGATAACTGAGTACTGAAGTGTCTACCTGCTTTTACGACAAAAAGAAGGATACAGATGTTTCTAGGTAGTGAAACAGATCTAGATTATAACCTGAAAATTTATGATGCTGATTTGCAGGAATTGCTTGCATAACCGTTATGTTTGTGACAACATGCTTAATGGCATTGGTCATCATCTTTGTTTGGCAGAAGCCAACTGTATATGCAATCTCATTTCTTCTCCTCTTTGGGTTAATTGAGGGTGTTTATTTATCCTCTTCTCTCAAGAAGGTGCCACAAGGTGGTTGGGTACCAATTGCGCTATCAGCTGTTTTCATGATTGTTATGTACGTTTGGCACTATGGGACACGGCGAAAGTATCTTTTCGATCTCCAGAACAAGGTTTCTATGAAATGGATTCTTACATTGGGACCTAGCTTGGGGATTGTCCGTGTTCCTGGAATTGGACTAATTTATACAGAGCTTGTTACTGGTGTCCCGGCCATTTTTTCTCATTTTGTCACGAACCTCCCCGCTTTCCATCAAGTGCTGGTATTTATATGTGTCAAGTCTGTGCCAGTTCCTTATGTGCCCGAGGATGAAAGATATCTAATAGGAAGAATTGGCCCGAGACCATATCGGATGTATAGATGCATAGTGAGATATGGGTACAAAGATGTGCCCAAGGATGATGACAATTTCGAGAACCATCTTGTTATGAGTATTGCAGAGTTTATTCAAATGGAAGCTGAAGAAAGCTCTTCTGGAAGCACAGACACATCTCCTGAAGGCAGAATGGCAGTTATAAGAAACTCTGAAAGATATGGCACTAGGCTGATCATGAGGGACGCCGATGAGAATGGTACTAATAGTATTACCAATGTGAGAAGTAGCAAATCTGAGACACTTCAAAGCCTGCAATCACTGTATGAACAGGAATCTCCAAGTGTAAGCCGGAGACGTCGAGTCCGGTTTGAGTTGCCAGAAGAAGATTCTCATCATGGTTCGTACGTTGACCCTCAGGTCAGAGAGGAGTTGTTGGCACTGGTTGAAGCCAAAGATGCTGGTGTTGCCTATATAATGGGGCACTCATATGTCAAGGCAAGGAAGACGTCATCCTTCCTGAAGAAGTTTGTCATTGACGTTGCCTACTCCTTCTTGCGTAAGAATTGCAGAGGTCCAGCGGTAGCCCTGAACATTCCCCACATCAGCCTCATTGAAGTAGGTATGATATACTATGTATAGAACGTAGTTGCCACAATATGTTGGATTGTTTATTTCGTATAGATCTGGGGGCTGGAAATAAGCATATCGCTTCTATTTTATGGCAGCTGAATGTCGTGTTAGGGGTCTAAGAATTGTACATAAAAATCTTCTGGCTATTGCCTTTCGGTAGCAAAGATTAGAGATGTTATTCGATCTTTCGAATGCTATTCCCAGTCTTTCTGGTGGTACGTTTGTATATGATGCGAAGATGTTGCCTTTTGGATACATCCACTCATCGACTGCTTTGGCTTACTAGTGTTTATGCTCGTCGAAGAAAAAGAAAGATTTCCAATACTTGCATCCTATTTTTTAGCAAAGGGGGTGTCCTTTGTGTCATCCGGAGAGACATTTGTTGGTTTCTCGAATAAGATGTTTCTACCGGCAGCTTTTGGTATCAAATCCATTAAAAACTTTTTACCGGAACAGTGAGGCATGATTGAAACCATATTGGGATTTGAAATTATGAATATATAGCGTGTAGTTTATCTCCATGGGCTAAAGACAGACCGTTTTTTTAGTTTGAAAGTGATACTGGGAACTTCAAGAAAACAATTCTTATGGTTAACAACTGTCCTTTTATAAAGTTTGAGAGCCTTGAAAAAGAATGTTTGATTGTATCTCTTGTATATTGTGTCATTCTTTAGAACATAATAATGCTACTGCTTGCATCAAAGGTGTTTCCTTTAAATGAGAGTCATTGTCAATTTAGGCTTCACTACATACATGTATAATATTTAAGCATTATCATTGCTGCAAAACTATGACGGGTTTAGCCTCAGCTGCATGGATTTTTGTTTTCCTTTCAACTATGTTTCGGATACAGGTGTGAGTACATGTTTAATGTTGTGCTCTAGTGTTTGTTGATGTATGGAGTTTGAGAATGTGTTGATGGATCCCTTATGCCTTTTTAAGGGCAATAATGTGGTAAAATATGAGCCGATATATGATTTCAAGTAAAGCATGGTTTAGAGCTTCAAAATTACATAGTAGACTTCTGTCTTATATTATTAACAAAATTATAAGCTCACTGTTACAAACTGTCTTTCTGTGACAAGATGGCAGGCCATTTGTGGTCATGGCGTGCTTATGTAGGCTAGACACATGATAGCGTGGTGTCACGATGGCTGGCCTCAAATGTTTAGACCGCGTTCACACGTCACAACATTTATGGGATCTAGCACTTTCATAGGAAATAAGATTATTGTTACATAAAAAAAGCGCGCACAACCAATTTCAATAGTTTAGGACCGTCAAAAAATTGGTCTTGTTACATAAAAAAGTGTGCACAACGAATTTCAATAATTTAGGTGTGTCAAGAAACCGGTCCGGGTCGGTCCCTAGTCAGGATTGTTTGATTGTCAAAGCAGACCTGAACTTATATCGGTCTTTATTCATATCTCTCAATCCAAAATTGGCCCGATTGAGAAAGATATCTAAATCCTAAACCAAAATTAGACGTGGATTCAAAGATTTTTTATTTGAAAAATCAATTCTTTGATAGGATTACACACACAATTATAAATAATTTCATAATATAAAACAAACCATTAAAGATTTTAATGATTATGTAATATTACACATTTGTAATGTTACTTTTCCTTTGCTTTTATTAGGGAGTATAATACTAATAATATAACATCAATATCAGCAAAACACAAGAAATAATTGCAACATCACATATATCATATTGAAACAACACATATCACATCAAAATTGTTACCAAAATGGCACATATCACATTAGAATATAGCCTACCAAACCAATTGAATGTCTACATCATATTCAAAGAATATTTATACCACATTATAACAATATATCTATATTACTATAAAAAGAGCGAGTTCATGCTGCGCTCTCCTTCATTCTCTCTCTTCTCACAATTTTTCTCAACCTTTTTTTAATATTTGTTCTATTTTTTTTTTCTCTTTCATGATAAAACTAGTTGCTGCAAACCTCTCAACTTCTCCGTTACATTCCTTCAAACGTATGTTTCAGAGTCAATAAACAATACGTTTTCAAATTTTCTACAAAACAGTTACGAGAATTACCATTATCCTTTTGGCAAATTTTATGTTTCAAACATTTAATGTAAAATAAACACGTTCAACGGGACACGTACATGTGCACATGTGTGTCCCGTGCATGTGCACATGTGTGTTAACTAGTGTATAATAAAAGGCATCATTCATGTTACCTAACACATAAGTCAATACTAAATAAGTTCTAACACTAGAATTAAAAAAGCAAATTCTAACACTACGTGAGTATCACAATACCGTTCAGATGATACATATATCACATAAAATAACTAAGATATATTATAACATCACATATATTATACCAAAACAACACATATATCACATAAAAAAATGAGCCTAAATCTCATAAATATACCTTTATAATTAGAATCCGATTTTGTCCAGCTGCTAAACCCGGATCCAATCCGATTTAGATTTAAACGTGTAATCTTAAATTTGAAACCACCCCGAAACATTACAAGTGAAATCTAGACTCGATTTTTTCTTTGGACAAATTTTGACAACCTTACAATAGCTACAAAAGTACACGATAGCTCCCAACGTTCAAGTGTACCATACGTCTCACCCATAACAATTTAAGATTCTGATTGCAATGTAGTACGGAGTATGGTAGCAGGTACGACCTTTAAAGAAATTAGTTTAATGCATCAATTTAACTTTTATTATACAAATTCTAAAAATTCTTAATATTTTATTCGAACAAAAAACTGTCTTTCAGGTTTTAGAACTGCTTGTCGGATAATTCCGATTGATAGTTGTACATTTTCATATTAGCTCAGCAATCTGAGTCTCAATATTCTTATTTCTGAACACAACACAATAGAAATTTCTGAAGTGCTGAAAGGTACACATTTAATACGATAACAATATTTTAGTTAATTATAGAATTTAAGTATATTTAGGGAGCCTTTAGGAAAAGATAAACTACAACTTTGCTAAATTACTCTTATTTTAACTGTCGTTCACTTTACACGACAAAGTTCAAGTTTAGTTAATTGTTGCAATCATTAGTCGGTGAGCATTCTCCAATCCATTCCTAAAATTTCCCATAACGCTGTTCCAAAGGGTAAGGAGTAAATGTACACACTACGTGTGCTTTTCATAATCAATTTTAAAAGAAATCACATAAAGGATCATCTAGAATGCCTATCTTTACATGTAATATGTAATTGCAATTATATATTTTAACTGTAGTTATAACTTCCATTACGATTTCTTAGAACATGCAAACATATAAGTTAACTCGAACTAAGTATACTTAGGAGCAACTTACTGTTGCAATTATTTTGTATTTTTAGGAGAGACTTAGCACTATATTTATAAATTATATGTGTAGCTTGCTTTACAATTAATGTATAAGCTATTTTTTAAAATTTCGTTAAGCACTAATTGTTGTGTCATCAATGCAACAAAAAATTAATAGGCCTGTAAATGGATAGTTCGAATTTGCACGTTTGATCCAATTGAAATAAAAAAAATCTAGATCCGCAAAATTTGGATTGGATCTCAGGCCTAATAATCGTGGAATGGATATGAATATTGTTATATCTAATCTAAAAGTAGTAATTTTGACATATGTATGTATATATAGTTAGTTTTTATAAATATACACATGAACTAGAAACATATTCTGATGTACAATCTGTAATATATCTATTGACATTATTGTTTGATTGTATGTTCAGACCCACTGCAACAAATATATCATTTAGTGGCGTTTGAACATATAGGTAATTGCTAAAAATGCCTCTATACATCCATTTTTATAAGTTTAATTAAATAAAAATGCCACGAAATGACATATTTAAGTGCACAAACAAAATTAACGGGCATTTGAAAATTGTCAAAGTAAGATATTTTGTTAGCCCCCATATGATTTAGTTTTCGTTATCTTTTATCGCAGCAAGCGATTGCCAAACTAGGGCTGTCAATGGGGAGGGTATGGGGAGGGTAAGGTCTTATCCTTATCCTTACCCTTACCCTCTTTGGGTAGCGGGTAAGGGTAAGGGTAATTATCTTTCTCAGCAATCTCCTTACCCTCCCCTTATCCTTACCCTCTTCTCCACAGGGAAAACGGGGAGGGTAAAGGGTAAGTGGGTAATTTTGACAAAAAAGAGTTTTATACACATTGTGTGTTGATTTTTAATAATTTTATAACTAATTTATTGATAACAACATATAAAACATTATATCCAATTCAAAATTATATGTTTCTCCATGTAAAGTTAAGTCAATTCACACAATAACAATTTTTTATGCATAAATTGTTTTTTTCCTTTGCATAAGTATGCATAACAAATAAGTGTTTCACCAACACCTCATTTTCCGCAAGATATATATGTTTTTCCCTCAACAAGACAGTATTACAAACACAACACCAAGTTATTTTAGAATGATAGAATAAAGTATTAGAGTTAAACATTTACATACAATCCCCTTTAGAATATATTTTTGTGTAACATTTATATCATGTGCGGGTAAAAAGGTAAAAGGGTATGGATAATGTCTATACCTTACCCTTCCCTTATAGTATAGCGGGGAAACGGGGAATGGGTAAACGGGTAAAGGGTAATAAAAATCTCTACCCTTACCCTTACCCTTACCCTCCAGGGTATGGGTAAGGGTAAACGGATAATACCCTCCCCCATTGACAGCCCTATGCCAAACTTACAATATATGGCAAGCCGTTTCACTCCAGTCATAATCATGATGACGTCGTTTGCTATCCGCAACCGTGCACAAGAGGAAACTCAATACGGAAATGTTTCTATCACGCGTAGCTTGCGTCAAGCGCACCTCACGCACGACTGGCTGGGTAGTTTTGTTGGGGAGAAGCTGATTTGGGAGTATGATGTGACGTGTTTTAGTTGGATGATTGGTGGAGGTTGTGTAATGGACAAATAAATTTATTTTGCTTATAACTTTTGAAATGTATATTTTTTTTGACAAAACAAAAACCATTGGATTCGTTATGAAAAATGCATTCCAACAAGGCTAATGTTGATATATTTTTGACAAAAAAGTACAAAATGATATGAATAGGTGATGTGATGAGAGAGAAAATTGCTTTATTTATAATTTTTAAACCGTGATGAATTTTTGAACGAAATAAAAACCATTAAATTTGTGATAAAAAATACATTCAAAGAAGAGTAATGTTGATATACTTTTGATGAAAGAGGTAAAAAAAGAGGAGGGAAGTGATGATGCAAGATTAGAGAAGTGAGGAAAAAAGTGGTGGGGGAAGATGAGAGAAGTGAAAGAAAACATGAGAGATGTGAAGTAAGAGAAGTAAATGGAGGACACGAGGAAAGTAGGTACGCATTTATGATGATTAGGCACGTATTTATCGTTAAAAGCATCCAAAAATTGATAAATATGTGTCCACAAATTCAGTACTTAAAGTTAGTGAGTATGCGCCTAAAGATAGCTAAAGGTACCTAAAGATGACTATATAACACCCAAAAATCGATAAAAAGTACTAAAAATGGTGATATGCCCACAAATGGCTGAAAATGTCTGAAAATGACTAAATAGTGCCTAACAAATGGCTAAATAGCGTCCGAAACTGCTAAAATTCTTGGGTGTCAAACAAACCTATTTGGGCGTCGTTATGTTTTTTTGGTTGTCAATACCTTATTTGGGCATCATTTTATACTTTTGGGTGTCAATGAACCATGAACCATTTTTGGGCATCAATTAACCATCTTTGGGTGTCAATTAGCTATTTCTGGGCGACATTAAGTTGTTATTGGGTGTGAAGTACCCTTATACCCTATTTAATTTATAAAACCATATTTGGGCGCCATTAAGTTGTTCTTGGGTGTCAAACAAACCTATTTGAGCGTCGATACATTATTTTTGGTTGTCAATACCTTATTTGGGTATCATTTTTATACTTGATGTCAACGAACCATTTCTAGGCATTAATTAACCATATTTGGGTGTCAATTAGTGATTTCTGCGTGCCATTAAGTTGTTGTTGGGTGTGAAGTACCCTTACACCTTATTTAATATATACGACCATTTTTGAACGTTAGTAAGTTGTTCTTGGGTTTCAAACAAACTTATTTGGGCGCCATTATGTTGGTTTTAGTTGTCAATTACCTTAGTTGTGATTTAACGCGTACGGTATTTACTTGGGTGCCATTTTTATACTTCTGGGTGTCAATGATCCATTTCCGTGTGTCAATGAACCATCACTGAGTGTCAATTAGCTATTTCTGGGCATCATTAAATTATTATTGGGTGTGAAGTATCCTTACACCTTATTTAATGTGTACAACTATTTTTAAGTACAATTAAATTATTCTTGAGTGTTAGATAAATCTATTTGGGCGCCATTATGTTGTTTTTGGTTGTCAATTACCTTAGCCATGATCTAACGTGTACAATATTAATTTGGGCGTCATTTTTATATTTCTGGATGTCAATGAACTATTTTTGGGCGTGTCTATGGGTGTCAATTTATCTGTATATTTGTTAACTATTTATGCATCAAACAATCATTTATGGGCGTCATTAAGTTATTGTTGGGTGTC